>BRZM01000878.1:19169-37275 GCA_033238685.1 Lates japonicus
ATCAGTGTACTTCGTTTGATTTTGTATTGCTCTGTCCATCGGTCTGTAGCAGCTGCTCCCACCATCTGCTGCCATGAACACAGACACATGCTCACATGCGAATGCACACAAACAACAAAAGTGCTGCTGGCAGGTTACATCAGCAGTACTAAGTCATATCTAACAAAGCCCATAGTCACAGATCAGGATTATACAAGAGATGTGACAAACGTTCAGTCAGCATGGCATCCTCTGCCAGTGTGCTGATGAGGAGATCTGAATTTCTACCTTTCATCTGTCGGACAAAGAAACTCCAAAATGCCTTTCTTTGATTTGCCTTTTGAACAGGCTCTGACCCCGGAGCAATAAAAGTTCTTATGAGCAAAGAGGAAAATGAAAATACAAAAAAAATTTAAGTTGTGTTGTCCTCCAGCAAAAGGAAATATTTTGTCGCCATGCACTGCCTGTCAGGATGAAGACTAGTAAGGAAGCTGGAGTCAAATTAGTTCAGGCTTTTAGTGGTAATAGGACCTGTCTTGCTCAAGGACAATTTCCAGCAGGTAAAAGTAAACTGAGCTATAAGTTGTTCAAGGATACAAAATCCTTCTGCAATGTTTACAAAGATGGAGGTATCAGCAAGTCACACCGTATACAATTAGAATAAACATTTGTTATTGGAGTGTGTGTGTGTGTGTGTGTGTGTGTGAGTGTATGTGTGTGTGAGTGTTTGGTCTCTCCTGTATTGTGACAGATGGCAGCCCAGACTGTTAGGGGTCCAATAGCGCGTCACAAAGGGCCAAAAACAGCCTACCGCCTCCTGTGTTTTCATGTGTGTTTATGTGTATAAGGTGTAAAAGCGTAAAAGAATAAAGTATAGGGATCCTGAAACCCAAAACTGATCCGGTTAATCTAGGAGGTGGAGGTGGAGGAGAGGGGATGATGGGAGGGAAGGGCCACTTGTGCACAAACACATCCGCACGCACGCGCACCCACACACACGTATACACACCATGGGCTGCAGTCAATCACAATTTGGAGGAGCTGGCACGGGCAAGGGAGAGAATTAGGAAGGATTATTTACGGGGTGGGGAGGAGGGGAGGGGGAGGGGAGTGGTGTGTGAAGCCTATTTCACTGTATCACATAACAGAACGAAGGTGGGACCCAATGGCTGTAACCATCACCTGTCTGTCAATGTCTGTTTAACTGTCTGTGTTTGTCTGTAGGACTGACCAGCCTGTCTGTCTGTCTGTTAAGAGCCTGACTGTAAGACTTGATTAACTAGCAGTAAAAAGTGATAACGTGCAAGCGTGTTTGATGAAACGACACTCCATATCAGCCACCCTGAAGGCCGCAATCAGTGGCATGAAGAACAGAATACGTAGATTTGAAATCATGTTTAAGCATCACATCTAAAGGCAACCAGTGTGTTTTATTTTCACTTTCTGTCTGAATATTAAGTCAGTCTGATTTTGTGTGTCTCTGTTCCTCTGTTCAAGCAGCTGCCTGTTTTTCCACCAGTGGCAGCGGCTGCATGAGAGAGAGACAACAACTGCAAAACAGATGCAGGTCTGGGAGTGATTGGGAAAGAAATGATTCTATCTGTCTGCTTGTCTTCTCCGTCTATCCGTTTAGCCCCTGGCACACTCTTCACTAAATATTACCTAGTATTCGCACGGTATAAGCAGGCATGCCTATGCATGGATGCATTCATTCAAACAAAACACCCACAAACAAAACATTTTCTCTTTCTTGTGCCCTCTCTCTTTCGCCTCTCTGTCATTCCTCCCTCCTTTTTCTCTACTTTTGTTCTTTACTTCTCCTTCTTACCACCTTTGTTCTTCCCTTCTCCTGTGTGTGTCTGACACAAGCAGAGACACACTTAGATAGCACATGAAATAATAATTGGCTGGTGAAATATTTAGGAAAAAGTCATATGAATAGATGAGAAATACCAAGTGTGGCAGAGGAGTGTCTGTGCCCCCTGTGTACATGTCTGTGTGTCTGTGTGTGTGTGTGTGTGTGTGTGTGTGTGTGTGTGTGTGTGTGTGTGTGTGTCTGCTAATGAGTAGCAATGAACTACAAGCAGCAGCTCATGGGTTTGGATTAAAATGTGAGAGAGAAGACTGAAGATAAGCAGCAGGAGGAACAGAAATCTAACTTACAACCTTAATTTCTTCCCTTTTCTGTCTGTCATGCACAGTTTCTGCACTTTGCCACACGCCCCTTCTTTTGGCAGCAGACCACCTGTGTTGTCTTGATAACTTAGTGAGCACCACTCTGTCAGCCGCCCAGAAGCAGAAATCAGTCAGACAGTTAGTTAGTGGTCTTCACTGTGCTAAGAACCTGTGAACACTGAGTTGTTCTTACATGCCAGCCAGCCAGTCAGTCAGTCAGTCAGTCAGTCAATTAACAAGCCAACAGTCAGACAGACAGTCCACTGGTTAACCAGTCAGTACAGTCAGTCAGTCAATCAGAGAGCTAATTCAGTTAATACTGCAGTCACCAGTCAGCCACTAAGCCAGCGTGATTACAAATCAGGAAGATTGGCAGCCAAAAGAGTCTCTGACTCCATCCAAGCTCGCCTGATCATTTCTTTAATGACAAAGAAAAGAACACAGAACACAGGATTTGGGGATAGAAATGGCCTGCTTTTAATCACAGAGTGACTTAATCTCAGTGGCTGCTGATGCTGAGTAGAAGTTGTTGGCCGCTTGCGGGACTTTTTGCTTGTTCTGTGGGTCGCCTCATTGCAGCTGTATTGTTGTTACTGACTTTTGCCATTTCGCTGGGTTGCCTTTTGAAATGCGGAAATGAAATTAAACAAGACGAGACAAAGGGGAAGTTGAGGGAGAATGTCATCTGGGCGGGAGGTGACAGCAATCCATCAGCTTACTTATCGTGACACGGCTATTAAAGCCATATAAATGTTGGGGAAAAAACAAACTGCCAGACACAGCCGGATGCCAAGAAAACAGACAGGTCCACTTTTGTGCAAAAGCAACAGCACATAGTCGCATGTCCAGACAACTCTACAGACACCAGGAGGCACACACACAGAGTTTAAGTAGCTACATGTCCTGCCACTGCAACTACAAAATTAACTCACAAATTCCATCTCGTATAAAAAGAAAACTTTAAACACACAACACACTTACAGTGGCTCTGCCCCTCATTAATTGAGCATATGTGATTTGTGGCCACATATTTGGTATTAGTTTGTTTACTTGGTCAGAAAATAAAGTACATTCTCTTCAGGGCCAGAGAGAAGGAAGCCCACTGCACACACACATACACAACACACACAGATGGTTATACATTTGTTGTAATGATTTTCCAGCTCAATACAGTACCACACACAGGCGTGTTTGCTTCTTTGACATTTCATAACATATATTTCAAAGCAGAAAGTGACTGAATGATGTCTGTGGGGGAGTTTAATAATGACTGAGCAGATCTGATCAGGTATCCACAGCATTGTTTTAATTCAGTACTGTTGAAGTTTGTCAACATTCAACTTGAGTAGCAACTAAACTAAACTGGAGCCAAGTCAAATTTTCCCTCTCATTCTTTGCACTCACCACTCTCTCTTATTGTAAGGTTGCTGAATAAACTGTCTGATCTTTGACCCTAGACTATAGCCACCACAACTCCCAGAGTTTTGTAGTACAAACACACACACATACAAGTGTACAAACAGCCAAACCTTTCCAGACTCTGCAGCTTTTAAGTAAACGTACACAGAAGAGAAATGCATGAGAGAAGAGGTGCTTGTTTGTGAGTAGTTTGCACTTACATGTATATGCATTTATTTGTATTTAATATGGGGCTCACATGTGTTTGTGTGAGAGCTGCTAACAGTTACAGACATCTTCCTTAACCATGAAAACACACAGTAAATCCTCCCTCTCACTCTCTCTCTCTCTCACACACAAATGCACACACTGGGGTGTGGCAGCCAATCGAGGGCATGTACATTCACAGCAACAGTCGAGGTCGGACTGGGACATTATTTATTGTTATTGTTGTTGGCACACAGTACACACTCACACATATGCACACAAACCACCACTGCTCTCCTTTCCCTCTCTTCTCCCAGATCCTACACACACACACACACACACACTTTAATAGCTGCACGCAGACATGCACAAGCACTTTTACAGGAACAAGGACAACATAGACACGTATATGGCGCACACACACCAATACGATATATACTACACACAAATACAGTTAATACTCAACAGCTAATGCACACAAAACCAAAATCGCATAAACACCTCAAATAGAAGACAGTGTACGTGCACGTGCGCACACATTTCCACACATCTAACAACCAAGGCAACGTGCACTGTTCATACAAAAATGTATACACTCACAAAACACTAAAGGGACAAGGACACATAAAAAGAAATCACACACACACAGTAAATACACACATTAAACAAAAAACACACCTCACACAAATCCTAACACACACACGCCCACAAACACACACACACACACACACTCACACAGTTCTGATAACGCTTGCCACAAAAATCCAGTGGAACCAATTACAGCTCCACTCGCCTGGCAAATCAGCCCTCGGTTTTAACCCTTTCCTGTCGGAGGGTGAGGAGAACAAAGTCTGACTTCTTCTCTGATAAAAAAATAACGCTGCTCAAGCCTTGGATGTACATTTTATCTATTTATACAGCAGACACTGTCCTTATCACCTCCAGAGGGACGCAGAGGAGTTAAAAGGAGCAGTATCCGAGGCAGCTCTGGACATCTGTGGCTCGCTGGAAGTAAAGGCGCGATGTTTGACTGACACCAGCAAGGACACATGAAGCCTAATGAGTGAACAGAGCCAAGCCGGTTCACTGGGATGATACCTAAGTAATGTGATGTGTAGTTGTGCGTTTACACAGTACAACCACAAAAACTTAAAAATGTTCAATATTTGACTGTGACTGCTGACCATTTTCCAGCACTCTTATGTTGAATTTCCAACCTTCAGAGGAGCCTCTAGTTTCAGATGATTTCACAGTGATATGAAAATTAACTTGGAGAAACTTAAAATTTGTTCCTGATTTATAATCCATTACTTTTTCATCAAAGTTCTGCTATGACTTTGTGGTAATACAGTAGCAAGTGGAGAATGATCTGACATCCGAGATTTGAAAGTTATGACATATGAAGAAGTAGATGACACTGCAGCGCATTGGCTACTGCATGCTTAAACCACATGAATTCAAACCCAGTAATACAACCAAAACAGGAAATCGAAGTGAAAAATAACTACTAGGACTATTTTCCTGAAATATGGGTAATTAAAGTACTTCAACATTGAAAAAGGGCGAGAGGAAAGGTTTAATCCTGCTGTGGATGGAGAGGCAGAAAGACTGAAAAAAATGGGATGAATTGCTTATTTTATGAGTAACCCTGATCTGAATTTATGGGCACAAACACACACTTGCACATGCACATGTGTATGTACATTAACAGACTGACACACACACACACACACACACACTCACACACACACACACAGAGACACACACACACGCACAAACATGCAGTCAACACACACTCGTGCGCACGCACACACACATTGTTCTTTTTGCACCTCACACCTTCACAGATCACATTTCATAGCAACACCAGAAATAAAGTCTCACTGGTGAGGAGGGCTGCAGAAGAAGAAGAGGAAAGGAGAAAGACAAGAGAGGAAAACAGAAGGAGATTGGTGAAGGAGAGAGGGAGGCTATCGATCGGTTGGAGTTGGCTCAATCTGGGATTGAAACTCATCACAAACGCAGAGCATCGCAGCAGTAGCTCTCTGATACGCCTCTAAAGGAGAGAACAGAGGAATGTTCACACCTATTCTCCTTTGCATCTCTCATCTATTTTCATTTTTCCACTTCAACAGCCTTTTAAAGAATTCTTCTTTCTTCTCTCTCTCGGCTCTTATATCTTTCACTTTCTCCTTTGTTTTTCACTTCTCTCGCTTTCCAGTGTCTCTCTCCAGCGGCTGGCTTATTAGCATTCTCTCTGTACATAATTGATTCCTTGCGCTCTCTTTGGTGAAAATGTTGTCTATAATTCTGTGTGAGATAGCTAGCTGGCTGGCTTGCTGGCCAGCTGGCTGGCTGGCTGGCCGGGCTGGCTGAGTGGTTGGCTGGTTGGCTGGCCGATCGAGGCAAAGTGGCATACTGACCCATTTGTAGCAGAGATACAAAAGACTGACAACCAAATGTGATTATAGCAACCGGACCAGGGGCCCCCAGAAACGAATGGCCTGAGCCAGACTGAGGCTAAGCTGTCATTCATCCTCTGTTCTTCAACCTTTTATTTACCCTGAAGGTAAATTAACAGAAAATTCTCAATGCTGATGGAAGGGTGAAACTCATGAGGAAGGGAGTTTAAGGAGGTATTGGGGTGGCTACTTGTGCACCAAGGACCTTCTTAGTGTAATGGAAATGAATTAAGCGGAATTTAACTATCAATTAAAGAGACAGTGTGTGAATCGTGTGTGTGAGTCTGTGTGTGCAAGGCTTTGCTTGGCAACAGAAATGAGCAACTGACAGTCGTACAGACTCTTTAGCACACCTGCACACACACACACACACATTAATACACAGAGATGACCAAACACTGATGGACACACACACACACACACTTTTGTACTTCTATCTTTGCGAGGACACTCATTGAAATAATACCTTCCCTAGCCCCTTACCCTAACCTGAATCATCACAACTTAAAGCCTAATTCTAATTTTAACCAAAAATCTGACCTAAACCTTATTCTAAACTGAACCTTAAACCCAGCCCTCAAGCAGCCCTCTGAAGTTGTGTCAGACATAACCAAAATGTCCCCACTTTTCCAAAATGTCCTCATGGTCAAAAACTCTGTTCCTGACACATACACACACAGACACAGACGCAAACACACACACCACCACCTCCCTCTCAATCAGCTGCAACCAGGTGCCTTTGAGATCTTGTTGATGGTTAGTTGTGTGGGGTGTAGGTGGCATATAACTGAATCTGCACTTCTCAGCTTGTGTGCGTATGAATGTGTGTACGTGTGTGTGTGTGTGTGTGTTTGTCCACAACAGGGAATCTCTTAGCCCAAACAACATCAACACCCCCCCTCCCCTCACGTCTCACTCCTCATGTTACAGTACAGTCCTTATAACTAAACAAGAGAGAGGGACAGCAGGGACAGGCTGAAAAAGACAGACTGAGGGACAGGGAGACAAAGACATGCAGAGACTTGAGTAGCAGAGACTCATTAGAGAGACATAGAGGGAGTATAAAGAGAGGGAAAGACATAAGATAAGAGAAGCAGAGAAGCATGCAGAGGACAGAGGTGGATGAGGTTACAAGGTAAACCTGAGACATAAAACATCAGGAGACTGGACATGTAGAGAGACAGAGGAGAGACAGAAAAAGAGAGTGAGACAGACAGAGAAAGAGACATAAGGGAGGTACTTACCGGATGCCTGCCTGAGGGTACATGATCCCAGGAGAGAGGCTGCCAGTCTGCTTTGATGGCTGGTGTGGCTAGTCCCCTGGCCCTCCACCTCTGCCCTCCACCGTTACACAGCATTGCCACACTCAAACTCTCTAAACACATACATTAATTTCAACATTAATCTCGGGTAAGTCCAGTTCTGCCTTAGCTGCTGAACACAGTAGTCTTACCTCCAGAGTGTCTCTCTTCTTTTCTTCCCAGCTCTCTCTCTCTGTCTTATGGCAAATTCCTGTTGACACACAACCGAGAGCTACTAACCACTGGTCTGCTTTATCCAACAATGTCATGATAAAACGGAGCACCAGACTTTACCTCCTCCTCCTCCTCCTCCTTCTTCTTCTTTCCCAGTGAAACCAAACTTCAGTTTCTCCTCCCTCTCTCTGTCCTCCTTGTCTTCCTCTCTGTGTGCCCTCTCCTGTTTCCTCACCCTGTGATCAGTCAAGGTCCACACGTAGTGACACATGACACAGAGAAATTTCATCCAGTCAGGCTCCCCTCTTCTTCTTCTCCTCCCTTCCTCCTCCCACTCTTCTTCTCCCCGTGCCCTTCACCCACGTCCAATGGCGAAACATACAAACGTAAACACACACTCTGTCCAAATAGTCTTCTTCTCTGCTTTTCCTTCACCCTCTATGACACACTGAAGCTCTGATGCTGACTGCTGCCGCAGAAAAGAAGGAGAACAAGAAGAAGAAGAAGAAGAAGAAGAAGGAGGAGGGAGGGAGAAGGGAGAGAGAGAGAGTGAGAGCTTTGTTGTTTTTAATTCAATGTGGAAAAACACGAGAGGAAAGCAGGAAAGAACAGCAGGTCAGTGAGGATCCAGTTGGGCTTTTCTAGCAGCAAGCCCTAGACTTGTAATATTATACAGCCTGTTGGTTTCACACAAACACGACAGCTGCTAAAGCTCCTCTTAAGGTGGAACTGAGTAGACAGGCACACCCAGCCAGAGAGAGAGAGAGAGAGAGGGCACAGTGAGAGAAGCAGAGGAAGGAGAGAAAGAGAGGCAAAGAGAGAGATGATCCCTTTTCAATTGTGGCTTGACAGAGAAAGCGAATCAGTCATGCACAAAGATTCTAGGCTCAAACTGATATGAATCAAGTGATTCGCACACACAAACGCTCTGACACTCACACACAAATTCATGACAGCTTACATATGACACATTTATTATGCAGCACATCACACAGCCGCACATGTACGTGGCTAATAGTTATTTCTAGAGTGATAAGTTTATACCAGTTTACACCTTGTAATTAAAATGTACCTTGGATGATTGACAGCCATCCAATCATGTGCTTAACCTGCTATTATAACCAGGTGTAAACACCAGGTTGCAAAAGGATGCTACCGATCTGACTGCCGAACCTCCAAAGGAGGTGCTCCTGAGATAGGAACTGCATCCAGACGTTTGTCAAGTGTAAATGCAGCATCATATCAAAACTAGATACCGTATTCACCCCAACTCTTCCCAAACACAGCATCATGGAGAAGAGAAACACAGATGTACTCCACCATCATACAAACAGCCTACAGAACACATAACGGAGGCTAAAAATTGAGGCATTTAAGGTGATCATGTTTTTTAGCATTCAAGAAATCACTCTGCAATCCTGCAGCTAGCCAGTAAAACATGACTAAAGATTTTAGACCAATCTGCGAATGTACACAATCAAAACACTGAACAAACCAGATACGATAGATCAGTTATTGCAATCACAACCATCTTGATGATCAGGTAATTTACTCAGATCTTCACCTGAACTCAACTCTCATATACAGTAAAGCAGTAAAGATGTCAGCTGTAATAATTAGACTATTGCCTTAATCTGGATTATTTTCACTCTGGCATGCACGCTTGATTTTCATTGCCTAAAGAGAATATGCCTAAAGACATGCCAAGTGCATTTGCAATTATACAAGTATGTGCTGTGGCTACAGCTGACTAGGTACTATCTGATACACGCCATAAGTCACATATGCAGTGGGAGAGATGAACCTCGCACCCATACAAAAGTACAGAAGGCATTTCATCTTGACATTGTCAAGGCTTAGATCTAAAATGACAGAGCAGACAACTGTGCATTATGCCTTGCTCAGGAACACAGAGAGAGTTAAGAACCATGCAAGTTAAATGAGTATCATCTAGCAATAAAGAGCAAAGTGAAAAAAACAATATCTACTGAATCAAACCTTTTAACATCAAATAAAGTTCTCCTGCAGGGACATCAAAAATTCAACATACACATCCAAAACATAAGAGATAATAACGGAAGCAGCTGATAAATATATTCTAATAAATTATAATTTAGATACATAAAGCCTGTCCATGCTGTTTACTCTGTTTGCTTTTGATCTTTGTGTGAGAAAACACACCATTTTACTTCTTTCTGACTGCAACATTTGGAATAAACAGAAGAGCTGGGTGGTTCCTCAAAAACAACAGCCACCGCAAAGCACCTACACAAACTTGATCAAGAGGAAAGTCCAAGAAATGCACCTTGCAGAAAGAGCCACATACTCGTGAAGTGATATCTGGTGAAACTGCTGTGCAGAAACACCACAGCAACGCGTCTACCTACTCACCAAAGATGCTTCATCAAATCATTACAATGAGTATCTGGAGTGGATTACCACTGTAACAATTCCCCGCAAATATCCCAGCGCCACAGCGAGATAAAATGTCTGCTCGCCTACTTTTGACTGCTGGCTCCAGCACGCACATGTTATTTACAGGACTGCCCAGAAATGGACCAGGACCAACTAAGACCTGGTATTTAAAGCCTTCCATGTACAGTACACAAGTCTTCGCTGCCGCCTTTGAAGCGCCGTTCTCGATACCAGCTGTCCAGGGCAGCTCTGTTCTTTGAACTTGATCAAACAGCCATTAATCCGGCTAATTGCAGAATCGGACGTAGTCAGTCTGATCCGTGGGAGGGTTTCCTGTAAGACAGAAACTGCATCACAACAACAAGCGGGGTCAGAGGGCAGTTCTGTGTTTCAATTAAGGTCACATACAGACATCCTATTATCCAATGCAGTCTATTACCAAACACTATGGACCTTTTGGGGAAACCTAACACTGTCTTATATTAACCCATTAAGACTGAGAAAAGTTTGCTTTTGAATTTGCACTGTGACTCATTTTAGCATTTTTCCCTCAGCTGCCTAATCTGATGGTAAGTCACCATTGTGCTATTCTTGAGTGAGAAACTAAGTCTGTAAACATTTGTCTGATATCATAGTATGTATGCATGAGTAATTTTGTCTATCTAATGCGTATATGGGCAGGGCAGGTCTTGACATGTAGTGGAAAGTCGTTACTTGATGAACGCCTAGTAAGTGTTTTCGTGCCAGAGATTGCTCGACATAAAGGTGATGTAGGTGAATTAGAGAGTCCATTTCATTAAACTACACACTCATTTGTGTGTGGTACATGCTTGTAGAAAGGTAAGTAGAAGTATTTTTTCTGTGATTTATTATAATCTTTTATTAAGTAATTATTTAATTTGCGATTAAAAGCATTTATAAATTACTAATATTAAATGGTGTGTAAAAATGTGGTAATTAAATGACTGTTATTTGTCAATTAATAGCTCTACTTCATCATTCTGACTAAACTGATTAGCAAATGGCTTGTATAAGCATTTTACTACTCTGCTGTTTTTACACTATTTATATGCTGGTCTAATTCTAAAGCAAAACCACTACAACTTTTGGAAACAGGCGGGGTGGGCACATTAAGCATCTTTTCAAATAAAAAATCAACATTGTTCAATGAACATACCAGATGTTTTTCTACCACAGCCCCCATTTGGTCTGGTATGGTTATGTGGTTTACTGTATAATGTTAGCCAATGGCAAACTTAAACATATTGCTGTGTAGTTATCGTTAAAGGAGTCAGTTTACTGACTCTATGATTGTTCTTGCCCCACACTACACATTAACATGTCATAAAATAAATATTTCCAGTGGTTTCATCACTGTGTAGTAAAACAAATTGTGTTTCATCAGGAGTGGTTATGTTCCTGCTCGAACTCTGTTCCCAGTCAGTATTATTCAAGTCACCTTATGATGGTGTCTGTAAAGCAACTGAATCAGTCAAAGGAAAATTCAAATGTACCATTATCCAAATTATTAAGCAATAATGACCAAAGTGGCTCCTGTTTAGTGTAAAAAAGTCATTTAGTGTCCCTTTAAAGCTCTCATTGCCAGAATTACTGTCAGTGTTTGAAATCTCTTGTCATCTCACTGTGATTCCTTCATAATCTCTTCACCCTTGGAAATCATATGGAGTCAGAAGCACCAGAAATACCAAAAATCAAAAATAAGTGCTCACCTAAATTGTCTAAATGTTCCTTCGTAAAACATGTATCCATCCAAATCACTCATATTTCAGATCATCATTTATCCTGTTCAGGACATGTTGAAGCCTGTATACCTGAGCACATACTGGTCAAGAGGCAGACCAAACAAGTCACCACAGCACCCTCACACCTACAAGCAGTTTTCAGAGTTTTAGGTTTCTCGGCCTTGCCCGTGCTGGAAGTGGACATCTTCATTATATAGGAAGATCTTGGTATTAAACTCTTTCCATTTTTGATGCTCTAAAACTTCTACATATTTTCTTTTGTCTCTCTCTCATCCTCTGTCTCTGCTCTTCTTCTTGCCTCCCACCTGCCTTCATTCAGAATATCTTTTCAACTTTCTCTTCACACAAGCACACAACACACACTCTGTCATTCAATGCCCCCACCCACCCCAACCTTCTCCAATTACATCCAACACCAGCTTGCCCCTCATGTAACTGGTATTGAAATAATCAGCATTATCTAATTGTCTAGAATGGATTACGCAGGTAATTGGCCCCTAATTTCTCGCTTAATTGGGTTTCAGAGAGATAGATGGGTGGCATGTAAACACAAACAGAGAGGCAAAAGCATATCAACACAGTCCAGAAGTTACCTAGGTACAAAAGCTTGTTGTTGTATTTACCACTGCTGTATTACTGTTTGATCTATGGCATTTCCACAGCAATGCAATATGTGGTTAGTAGGTCACAATGACCAGCACAAAGCTGCCAATGAGAATACCCCGACCAACTTCATCACTTCAGAAGATAATGTTCACAATCACATTAGCCAATCCATCACCGTGTTTTCGCCCACATTTCATTTTCATACCCAACAGCAGCAAGGCGGTTGCCACAGCACTGGTTTAGCTTTTACAGCAACCCAGACAGACTTCAACCAGTTGTCCACATTATTTAGAAAATTCAGTTCAATACAGTATAGTGAAGACTTGGAAAAGAAAGAAGGCTGTTAACAAATAAAACAGACATAATCAGACTAAGTTTGCCATCACCCCCTTGGCTTTTGACTGTGAAAGTGTCTCAATACAGCTGGAAAATGTTTATTTTGCCTGTTTCGTCCCTCTTCTTCCCAAGGAGGCGCTGAAAACCAGTAAACAAACTGCAGCTTCTCTACAGGTCCTTGGAATGCATGTGAGAGGCTACTTGACTGACCCTCTGCCAAGTGGTGTAAAACACGGTAAGGGAAGCAAGTGGATCCACAAAGGAGAGTCATCACTTCAGAGCGATGAGCAAGCATCTAAAACACTGAGGAGTAGAAAGGGTTGATAGTACGTAAGTAAAAACACTACACCAGCTCAGTAGATATTAACAGTCGGAAACCTAGGCTGCACAGTTAAGTCTCAAGTTACTGTAGAGTATAAAAGTGTTACCAGTGGACTCTAGAGTACTTCATGATTGGGGTTCCTTTAAATGAAAATTGACAACCCTGATTAACAGCGTTGACCAAAAACGTCATGATAGCTTTTCTCATATTTTTGTCGTAAACCCTCACCAACTCGTCAAAACTCACTACAAAACATTGAAACATTCGGTTGTTGGCCCTTCCTGCCTAGCCGACTTTAAGGTCACAGGCGAGAGAATATCACAAACACAAGAAATAAGGGCATTAGAATAATCAGGAGCAGCAGCAGTTTCACCCAAACCTTTGAACTCCACAACCAGGAAACAACGGTCGTTGGAGACGATGTAATCCATTTAGACCGGGTCACCTGTCGCTTGGTAAATGCAAAGTCTTGTGCTTTTCCTTACATCAATGGTAAAGCTCTTAAAGTCAAGCGAAACTCAAGTCATGCTCACATCTCAATTTAGACAGTAGAGAGATATACCCTCAACTCTCGTCATCCACCTTAAAACCTCTTCCGTCTGGGGCTTTTGTATTCTGATCAATGAAAGCGGCGCCTCCCTCGTTCCATCCAATCCCTCGTCAAGAAACCACGTTGTCCTGATGTCATGAGGCGATCGGGCTAATCGCAAAGCTTAACCGCCGCTGAATGGGTGTGGGCGGTGGCGTAGGGCGGAGGGAAGCTGAGGAGTCTGTGGGATTGTGGGCATTGTTCCACTATTCTGCACACGCGCGTGCACATGCACACGCACGCACGCCGTCAGTCACGCCACATAAATGCCTGCATTCCGCCGTACTTAACCTGTCAGTTTCTAATGCACACACACAGGCTACAGTTCACACACACACACACACACACACACAGTGGGTAAACACTACTAGTGAGTGAAGTCCGGTTCGAAATTAAAGACTTTTTGTGTTTTTTTTCTTTACCTACCAAACACTGAAAAATCAAAACAAGGAATATGCCTACATGCCAAACAAAATAATGAGGCATGGGAAAATATAAATCTCAACCTACAGGGATACAAGAAGTCAGTTTTGTGAGACATACAACCCTAGGGTTCGGGTTTTACTTTGAAAATTGCAGCCAGTTACATTAAGATCTTTCTTTTCTTGATATAGTTCCATATACAAATACAAATTTAATAAACGTATTTGTAAACACACAAACAATTGTTGTTCTGATTCTATTCCTACCTATTGCTGCCTATACACCTCTCTTTCTGTTTTTCTATATGTAACACACATACACACACCTTGCCTCCGAAGTTCTCCTTGTTGCTGCATAGCTCATTTCCTTGGTATACTCAGGATATTTGGTGTCTCAACACACTTCGCTGCTGACAACTCCCTGGCCACAGACCACATTTTATAACACACTGCTGCTGCAGAGCAAAAATAAAAAAAACCTGCTGACCCCATTTTACTCGCTGTCTTGTCTTTACTTGTGCAGGAGGCTTTGATGTGGACGGGCAATATGCATTTCTCTGTCAAGGAGGATACTGTCATATTTATGAATGCATGGCTGTGAAATTTGCCATGCTGATGTGGTGGAAAGAGGTCCTGACTGTATCTGCTATTGTGTGCAAACATCCAAGGTGAGTACAGTGAGATCATTCCTGTAGTCTGTGATGATAAGAGCACACGTAAGGAATTGGCATTTTCTGTATACCTGCTCCTTAACCCACCCTCGCCCACAGTGCATCTTTCTTCTGCAGTTAGTGATCTGAGGCCCCTCTGTGATGGTGACAAGTGCTTGTTATGGACCTGACAGGAGAGTCGCTCTTTCCTGTGCTCAGATCACAAGGGTATGGGACAAGTCACCTGCATATTAGTCTATAATTGGAGGGAGAAACTGGCGCCTCTGCTTCTAATGCAGTATAATATCCACAATTGTTGTCTGGAAACAATCAGTTGCTCTTGTCTGCAACTCAAAACAAAACCTGACATTTATCATTCTTGTTTTACATTATTAGAATCAATCCAGGCTTTGTAAACTGCCTCCTTGCTCATTTGGAAAAGACTAGAGAGGCTTAATGAGCATATCGACCAGGATGCTCTCCAGAAACCTCAAAATGTATCGGTTTGGGATTCTCGGCGTAGTTCAACTGTGCAGAGGAAATCAACTAAGGAAACATAAGGCACATTTTATGTTATCATATTTACGGCAATGTATTTGTAGGGAAGTCGTGATTTTCACTTCAGAATAAATGCAAAACAATCTTTCCTTGGGTATCTTATAGTAAAAATAATGCTCTTTTAAATTCAGCCCAGAGTCTTGGAATCTATATTTAACTTAAATAGTAGTTTGAAAATCTTAGCAGTGTCCATTTTATCAAGTTTTTTCTGGAGATTTCAACCACAATCGCCATGTTTTGCTAAGCTGTAATAGCAATGGATCAGCCTTTCATCTGTGACTGGGCCAGTGAAGGGGTCAAGGAAAGCGAAGGAGCTCAATATTTCAGCTGAGGAAGACTGAAATGGGCTGAAAATGGTGGGAAAAAAAGTTGTAAATGGTCCTTGAATGAAGACTAATATGTGTCAAAAAATGTTCTATTCTGTTCTATTGTTGCCCTACTTTGTTCTGTTCTCGGTAAAAGGATATACCTGGTACGAATGAATGATGAGGGTTGGGTGAAATCCATCACCGGCTGACCTCCTCATGCACACACACACAGACACAGACACACACACACACACACACAGTTGAGTTGAAAATGATCTGCAGATCTGCACTGACTAATCCATGTAGTAATAGGAAACGGCAGAAGGAGAAACCCTATCCCTATGATGTGGGACTCTGGATAAACTCTGCGCTGGTTTGGCTAGATAAATAGATGCGTATTCACACATCAGCAAAAACACACACACACAAAGAGGGGAACACAGCCACACACACGCAGGGCGAATAAAACTGCCATGTGTATGTACCTGCGGTATGTTACAGGTCCCTGAGCGCCTGCAAACACATGTCATCTCCTGACCTTGTAGTGCAAACATTTGGCTATACTGCGTATGGATACGTGTGTTTGCTTTTGTGTGCGTGTGTGTGTGTGTCTGCTTGCTCATGCATTGACGTAGCCCTGGGTGCGATTGTATGTTTTTGCAAGATCAGTGTGATTTCCTGGCTGTGTGTCTAGCAGGTCTGTATGAGTGGGACATGTGCAGTAACACTTTGTGCCATAATTAGCTCCATCCAACATATTTCCGGCTCCTTGCTGCAGGAAAGAACTGTACAACAAAGTGTGTGTGTGTGTGTGTGTGTGTGTGTGTGTGCAAAATACATTTCAGTTACCCGTATTCAGGCACAATGGTTTGAAATGAAACTATGATATTAAAGTGCTGAATTTCAGCTTGGTCATCCATATTGGTTGAATGCGAAGGACTTGTAAATCACTTTCACACCTTTTATACAGATAAAGCAGGGACAATGATCCCGAATATAAAGCCAAAGCAACCAAGGAGTTATTTATGTTCTCAACTGACCAAGACAGTCACCTGACCTCAGTTTTTGCACTCAACCCTATAGCCAGACAAGGATGCTGATGTTGGACACATAGATTACCTTCAATTACAATGTTTTGGTTTTTTTAACATCTAAAATATTCTCTCTTCCGGTAATGTCTTACAAGTTTGTAATGGATAAAGTAAGAGAAAGATTATGGCTGAGGAAAATAAAACACGATTAGGGTTATGCAACTTAAACACTTGGTTAAAGTTAGGGAATGGTCAGGAATCATTATTAAAAATGTGAATGTTTGCAGGTCTGTGACAGGAGACAAACTTCGGTTTGATGCAAAAAAGTCAGACGTGCTACACACCGATCAACCTCCTGGACCACCACAGCCATAGTTTCCCCCACTCGCCCTCGTTACTTCCTTTGAGGCACTGAAAGCTTCAGAATTGTCCATCAGGGACATAATTCCTGAGGATAATGGGCTGCTTGCACTTGCAGAAAATCATCAGACTGAGGGCAAACACACCAAGTGTGTGTTGATGTAAATGGGTCACAGACTTCAGGATGTAAGTGAAAATATCTAATGTGATCACATTGAGCACCCAGAACTACTGCAGCTGTGATGTTGAGTGTGGTCAGAGGTTCAACAGATTTCTACTTTACTGTAGTTTGTCCAATTGATTTTAGTGTCCAATGATCAGGAGATTTTAAAAATTGGATAAAAAATGCTACAATTCCTTGACTGTTCATCACATCCTCATATTAAAGCTAAAAACCTTGTGGTCATATTGTTTGATTTCAAATCCAATGTGCTGGAGAACAGAGAAAAAAGGAGTGAAAACGTGCCACCATCCTTCTGTTAATGAGAAGGTGTCCAACTAAGCATAATGAAGTTAATGTCAGTAACTGTCCTGTTTTGACAAAGAGAGAGAGAATAAGAGAAAGTCACCTTCATGTTTGATACATGTGCATCCCTGTGCATTTGCTCCATGAGTTAATTTAACCCAATAGCATTTCCATGTACTTTATATGTGTAATTGTGTGTCTGTATATATTTGACTTGTTTTCTACATGTGACACCGTGATCTTGCACATAGAGCCTTTCATCTTCTCTTGTATAAAATATAAATATATTGCATTTGTGTGTGTTTGCCTGTGTAGAGTGCTGTGTTTTTGCATAAATCTGGGCAAGCGGGTCAGTGTGTGAGGATGTGGCGTGTATAAACATAAGTGTATTATCAGTAAGTATGTGTGTGTACAGCATATTGGTACATTGTGTGAGTGTGTGTATGTGTGAATCATGTATGTGCATATGCCATATAAATGAGGAGGATCAGGGCATGAGTCTGGTCTGTTTCTTTATATGTGTGTGCATTGTGTATACATGTGTGTGTCCATACAACATATGCTTGTGAGTAGGTTAGTGTGTG
>BRZM01000879.1:0-21472 GCA_033238685.1 Lates japonicus
ATGTCTCTCTCAACGACTCTTGCCAACCTTCTTGTTTTTCTTTTTTTTCCCCACACTCGCTCTTTTTCTCCCCTTTGCTCAAACATATGCTTTTTTCCTACCTTTCCCATCTCTCCCTCTCTCATGTTCCCCCCTGTTCACTCTTCTCATAGCCTCATTCACTGGCTCCTGATATCAGGCTTCTCCTTTTTCATTTATTTCTCTCTCTTTTACTCTCATTCGTCTCACTGTACCTCTCTGGTCTCCTTCTGTCATCCCTGCCACCTATCCCTTTCCTCTGCTCTCTCCCTGTCCTCTCTTCCTATTTTCCACCCTCTCCCCTCCTTGCCCTCCCTCTGTCATCCCCCCCCCCCCCTCCTCCATCTCTCAGAGGTGCAGCCAGCACCCCAGTCCATTTCTTCTTTTTGGCGACAAGAGCTGACAGTCCGGTTCTGCCTGGCTTTGCTGCCAGCTATCTCTCTCGCTCCTCCTCTTTCCCTGTTCTCTCCCTGT
Source organism: Lates japonicus (assembly GCA_033238685.1). Taxonomy (NCBI): domain Eukaryota; kingdom Metazoa; phylum Chordata; class Actinopteri; family Centropomidae; genus Lates; species Lates japonicus. Next base: position 493 of record BRZM01000879.1, read on the forward strand.
GTCTCTCTTTCTTTCTCTCTTTATCTCTGTTCCCTTTCAGTGTCTCCACTGCTCGGTAATAGTTTCTCCTCCTGGTATTTAAGTACAACTTCACTGCATTTTGCTTGGTGGTTTAGCTGAGCTAAATTTAAAATGGATAGTATTTTAATAGCATATTAGAATTTTTGTCATTCTGTCCAAAATGGTCATTTCTAACTAACCACTCTTTTCTGGAAAGGAAAGTAAATGTATTTATGTAGTTGGGGCTTCGTTTATTTTGAGTTTTATTTTCTAAATATTAAATTTCCCTTTGGGGACCAATTAAGTGGCTATCTCATTGTCATGTGGCATCATAAACAATGAACATTACCGGCTACAAAATTTGTCACATTAACTTCAAATACAGTAAAAGAACTGTATTAATCTCGAGAGTAACTGCACTGTAGTTCAACTTTTTTCAGGATGAAATGCTTGTAAACCATACGTTTACAGTAGCTTTTCCAAGGAATTCCCTGGTCCCTCTCTTTCCCCACCTCTCATTTTCTAATTGCTGCCTTGTTCCCTGCTTTTTCTGATTATTGCGCTGTCAAAAGTTGTGTCTGCTGTGGGGTCTAGGAATCAGTCTATCCCATCTATCAGTCAGTTTTATTGTCCACATTTCATGGCTTTTTTTTTTTTTTTTTTTTTGGAACACAACAATTTCAACATTAAGTCTCTTTGGGGGTTTCCTGCCTTCAAAAGTGGTTCACATCTTGAGTCTATGAGTCCACAGCTGAATTTGGATTTTGGAAGAAGAAGCAGAGAGGACAACTTTAGACAAGTTCTGTTTCAAACATAACATTTCAAGTCCAGTTTGAGGCAGAAAGAAATGAACATGAAGGCAATCTGGAAATACAAGAGCTATGCAGACATGCTCCTGAGTGATGTGCATATTTTGTCCTTACATCAAGATGTTATGTAATCTTTTCCTGACATAATGCTAAATATTCATCTTCAGTGTCTCACAGACAAGCAGATGTTGCCTTATCTCTGTCACACATACCCTCACCTGTACCTATAGATGCAGCTTCAGATACTACAATTCTATTTATTTGCTTTTCATTTATCTGGAGCTGTTACAGAAAGTGTTTGGACAGACTCTCTCCATCCCCATCATCAATTAAATACTAATGTAGAAATGCTCTGTTGCAACAATGTGAATAAGTTTCAATAAAAGGTAATGGGGCAATGGAGCACAATACTAGTACCATAACAAGGAATCTGGAGCGGATACCGATCAATTAAAATGTACCCTGAGCGGCTCCAACTCATCTTGCATCATCCCAAACTCCAAGCATCAGACATAACTTCAGCCAGTGCTGGAGTCTGAAGTCAGTATGTACACTGCACTCTGTATTTGGACAGAAACCCACTGTTTGATGTGCCTGTGCTATAATTACCTTGATAGCTAAATGACACAATGATTATGAGGTTAAAGTGCAGAGTGCAGAAGCTTTCATTTGAAGGCGTTTTTAGAGATTGTTTCAAACAATGAGCTTGGCTTTCTAAACGTGCATCTCGGGCATGCTGGGAGCTCATTGTGAAATGTGAAAAATAAATCCCCTCTCGTCTTCCATGACAGTGTCTTGACTCAACTGCTAAGAGCGAGTTAGCATGACAGAAAGATAGGAGGAGAGATGGAGAGAGACAGGCAGTCACCTTAAAGGAAGATGCCATTCAGCTGGATAATGATTCTGTCTATCTGCAAGGGGGTCTGTCAACATAGCCCAACAGATCTCATGTCTGCTATCTGTCTGTCTGTCTTTTGTCTGTCTGTCTGGGCATTTATCTGACTTTCTGTCTGCCTTCCCTTCCTGCAGTGTGACCCAGACAGCAAATTAGCAGCAAGAGTGGGGACTGACAAGCACACAACGGCAGCTGAGAGCACACACTGCTCATCAGACACGTCTTCTTCAAGAACACAGGATCAAAGTGAGAATAAATGGAAACTATATTCAATTTGAACTGACCTTCTTTTATCGCCCTCTACCTGGTGGTTGGTCTTTACATTGTTTAGAGGAACCAGTGGCTGATTTTGCCAACCACTCCTAACTATCCTATGCTGCAGATAATAGCTAAGCCTTGTGGACACCTAGTGTCAGTTAACCTCAATCTGTCAACACCAGTCCTGTAAAGCATACATTTGCCATTGCTATGGTTACCGTCTGTGCCAGCCAACTCAATAGTATCACTGCTGTGTTTACTAATTCTCACATCATTAATTGTTTCCTCTCTCAGCTACAGCAGACATAGCTTGTTTTGCTTTACAAAGGAAGAGACTATCCACATAGATAAACACTTAGTCAATAGAGATATCATAGTGCAGAAAGTGCAGAGAAAACCACTCTGTTTGCTTTTTTCTGACTGTACTTGCATTTGTGTTCCATTCAAAGCATACAGAGGTAAACTGCAGTGACCCTTATTAAAAGTAACAAAATCAGGCCTCCATTGCCCAGTGCTGAAAACACTTCTCGCTCACTTATTAATAGAATAGGAAAAAAAGGCCTTGCTTAACAAAGATTGTTTCTTACATTTTTTAATGTACAAAGGTGAGGCACTTATTGTATTTTCCCACGTTCATCAACATAGAAATTTAACTTGAAACAGATGCTGCTTTATCCTGATAATATAGTGTACATTAAGTGACAAGAAAAATAGAAACACATGTACAGTATGATGTGATATAATGTACGACAACAACCCTGCGCTAAATACTAACCTGTAAACACAAAACATAAAAGAGGACAGCAACAAGAAAATATAGTACAAACCCACCCGCGCATAATGACACACTGGCATACAATGTTTGTGTGTGTGAAATAACACATTCACCTCCTCCCGCCCACTCAATAATTGCAACTTCTACACAGAAAGTGAGACACACACAACCTCCAGTTTGACAATGTGAGGAAAGAGGAAAGAAAAAAACACAGAGCACAGTCTTTCTTACCTGCTTGTGCATCTCAATGTTGAGACCGTAGGACATTTCATAATACTGTGGAGACAAACACAAATGCCAGAGCTTCGTTAGCATTTTATACACAGAGCACATTAACATTCAGTCTTACACAATATCTCCCATTGAACATCTGTTGCTCAGTGTAGCTGCATATGCTGCTGTTTGTCACTGTGGTTTTAATGAAAGATGGAAAAGTGAGAATGAGAAGACAGGAAAGAGAGAGTGTGTGTGTGTGTGTGTGTGTGTGTGTGTTTGTGTATAGTACAACAAGTTTGTGTATGTCTGTGTATAGATAATGAGATATTTATGTCTTGGAGTGAGTTATGTGCGATCACTGTCTCAGCATGTGTGTGTTTGTGTGGGTTTTACAGTTTGTGCACAGCTGCCAAATGAGCATGACTCTGCCTGTGCATTTAGTGCATTTTGTGTTTCTGCCTCTGTGTCAATGCATGTGCATATGTGTGTTTATATGCCTATGAACACCTACAAATCGTGGCCATCATAATAATGAGCCAAACTCTGTGCTCTCTGCTGTGCACTGTGTTTCTGTATGTGAAAGTGTGTGTCTGTACAGTACATGGGTAAACTATAAGTTCCCCGTCATACCCTGTACTAACATACAGTCCGTGAGGATATTTTAAGGAAAAACGTGTGGAAATGCAATGTGAAAATGCACACATAACACATTGAGACTGGAATTCTAACAAATAGGCCAGACCACATCTGGAGGTGATCTGGCTCGCTCAGACCTGAGCCAGGTGTAAATGCAATCTGTAAAGTGTGGCTGCATTCTTAAGGAAAAAAATCCACCCAACAGGTTCAAAAAGTCACTAAACTCTCTCGCCTCTTCTGACTAAATTCTGCAGACAACCATTTTCCTGGCAGAGGAAAAATAATTAAGCCCCATAAAGCAGTATTTCTCTGCTGGACCCGTGCTTGTTGACAAGTACCTCTGCTCCTGTGATCACATGTGGTTATCAAAACTGGAGTTGAAACAATTACTCAATTTATCAATCAGGCAATAGACAGTAAAGTTTACTGGCAACAACTTTATTGATTAGTTTATCATTTAAGTCACTTTTTTAAGCAAAACTGAAAAGTTCATAGGTTTGAATATATGATGCTTTTGTCATCGGGTGTTCACCTGTTGGCCCACTGTTGGTCTGACAAAACAAGCAAACAGCATAAGTCAGCTTTAATTGTGATGGGCATTTTTTCACATTTTATAAACCAAATGGTTAATGATTTAATTGAGAAAATAATCAATAGACTAATCAATTAGAGAATAACTGTTAGTTGAGGCATGTTGCAGCTGTGAAGAGGGTCAGCAATACAACATATCTCTGCCAAGCATGTCATTCTCCTATATGAATGTGTGTGCTTTGTGTCCTTGTGTTCCATATACTGTATACAGTGTATACGTGACACCAGCACATTTAACATACCTGTGTGTGTGTGTGTGTGTGTGTGTGTGTGTGTGTGTGTGTGTGTGTGCTTGTTAAATGCCTTATGCTTCCACCTCTACACATGTGCACTTGCTAAACGTTGCTTTTTCTTCTTTGTGTGTGTGTGTGTGTACACATCAGTAATGTGCTGTAATGGTGTTGGTGGCGAGCGGCAAACAGACAGCGAGGATCCGTCACAGTGACAAAGGCAGCCTCTGCCGCCGGATGAGCAACGCTCTGACTGATGAGAGCGAGACACGACTCCCTTTCTCTCTTCCTCTATGTATTCTCTTGCTCATTTTCACTCTATCGCTCTCTGCTCTCTCTCCATTTATTCCCCACCTCATTCAGTCCCTCCCTCTCACTCCTATCTCTATCTTTCAGACGCTGTCAGTCTATCTTTTCTCTCCTGCCCTCCTTCTCTGTGGTTATTCCCTTCCTTCTTTTTCTCGCTGTCAGATGTTCTTTCACTCTCCATTTCAGTCTATCTTTCTATTTCCTGCCTCCTTGTACTCTACCCTTGTCTGTCTCTATCCATGTAAGTATCTTTCTATCTAAATTCACTTTATTGACATGAATATTATTAAGTGCCAGATCATATTGTACAAGGTTTACACTATAAATATAATAATTCAATTATTAAAGAAAACAAATGGTTTCCATATGACTACACAATATACACTACACAAAACTACATACAAAATACAGCATACACAATGCTACACAGTACACAGCGACGTTACTGTACACAATAATGTGCAGACTAATCATTAAAAGAGGAATATTTGTGATGAGAAAATGTTTTACAATTAAATGTAATGTAGTTGTGAGAATTATAAAAGAGAAAAAATCAAATAAAAATCAAAAAAGCCAGCAGATACTAGAGGACCTCAGTGCTGGTTGTCACTCAGGCTGTGACATGCTCTGACATTTTTTGCTGCTTCAGTGGCAAAGTCAGTTTTTTTTCCCCAAAGTATTTATTAAAGTTTGGTCTGACAGAAGAAAGAAAAAAAATGCTATTCTCAATGTCATTTTACAATTACGTGTTTCCTCTGTCATTTCATTCAACTACACTGGGCCACCAACATCACACACACCCTTGACCTCGTCTTACCTTAAAAATGACCATATAAAGATGATACCGATGAGTTACATGCAGTGAATTATACAGATTTTTTTGTTATTTTCAGAAAAAGAAGCACTCATGTTGGATTGGTACTGTTTATCATCAAATACAAAGAGTCAAGCCACTGGGATTGCTATCAGGAAACAATAACTGGGATCAGTGCATCCCTGCCAGTGCCCACCCTGCCAAAGACCTCTAGTGAGAAAACATCTTAGAAAGGAGTTTGGGGCAAATGGATTGATAACTAAACTGAACTAAATCATCAAAATGGGAGAATGGTAGTTTCTTTAAACAACCATGTGGCCTTTCCCTATCCATAACCAAGTCATTTTTACATTTAAACTTCAAACAGAATGCAACAGCAGACAAATACTGTAATAATTTTTGTAACAGAAATGTACGTACAGGTTGTCTGTCCATCTGCCTGTCTATCTATCTATCTATCTATCTATCTATCTATCTATCTATTTATCTATCTATCCTTTGCTATGTGCTCTTTCTCCATTGTCACCTTCTTGTCCTGCATCTCCTTTGTCACCTCCCTCTGGTGCATTCTCCCAGGCACTCTCCTGTCAACACCTTTTCTGCCTTTCATGCCAATTACCTTTCTTTCACTTTTTTAACCGTCTCTCCCTCTCTTCCCTCCCTATTACTCTCTTTTATCTCCCCTTGTTTTATCTATCTGTTCTATCATTTCATCTCTGTCCTACACACTCTACTCTCTCGTTCTTTCTCCTTTTTGGTCATTTCTATCAATTATCTTTCTCCTTTATGTTCTCTCTCTATTTCATGCTCTCTCTCTCTCTCTCTATTGTCATTTTCTACTTGGCTCACTCGCTTCTCTCTCGTCCTTGTTAAGTGCCGTATCTATATTTTCTACCTTTTCTCTCCCCTTATCAAGCTCACATCCGTGGTGAATTTTGCTCACACACAGACACACACACAAAAACATACACAATCTTGGAATATCTTTCACATGTAAAAATGCACACATGCTTCACAAGTATGCACACACCTGAAAACACACACACTCACATATATTAGAGCACTCAGTCACAAACATACTTGAGCTAGCTCTTTGTGTTTCCATGTCTGCCTCTCCTCTAGCCCTCTCAACATGAAAGACATGAGACATCCCTCTTTGTACTCCCCTTTTCTCTCCCTCTCTTTCTCCATCTCTCATCAGCCTCTCTCCTCACCTCTCCATCATTACACCTCTCCTCAACCCTCCCCATCTTTTTAACTCAATTCCTGTCTGTCTCTCCTTATTAATTCTCCTTCCATCTCTCCCATCAGCCTCTCCACCTCTCTGTCATTACTCTCTGTTTCTCTTTTGCGCTCCCTCCTCTTTCATTCCCTCCTCTCTAACATCCTCTTTTCATTTAGCGTCTCACTTTTGCCCACTACACTGACAGCTAAGTGCTAAAACCATGGCCCTAGCATTTGAATACAACCTTGCAAGAACGTAGCGCACTTCAGCAGCTCACCACTCTGGACTAAAAATGAAGCATCTGACTGTATATAACCAACAGGACATTATGGACAGGAATGTAATGACAGTATGATGGGAACACTGCTCTGTAAAGCCAGAGGGAAAGCAAGCAGGTTTGGGTTAGTGACAGTAAAAGTTAAGGAGCCTTGATGCTGCCACTGTGCATTTCTGAGAGTCAGCGGACTGAGCGGCAAGGTGCTCGGTTCACTTCTGTCAAGTTTCATCAAGGCTGTTTAATTAAAAATACCATTCACGTCAGCACATTCCACAGAACATTTTTCTTCAGCTATGTACCTTTCAGGTTAAATATAATGAAGGGCAGAAGGAAAGAGAAAACCACAAACAAATGATTTACATAGTATGTCCTGCCAACAATAGTGGAATGTCAAGTTTTCCAATTTAACTGACCACATGTGTTGCTTGTCAGTAACCTGTGATACAAGCCATAGGAGAGCACCAGTGGCAGGCGTGCGGACATTTGTTGTCATGGTAATAATAATAAACACACGCCTAAGGTTGTGGGACGGTCATGAATAAAAGAAACAACGCCGACTATCAGTTTCACATAGGAAACTAACAGCGGCCTCCTCAGTGAAAGTCTTATCGTCGCCTGACTTCCTCCTTTGCGCCATAATTACTTCTGCCACTAGAGGTCGCCCAACAATGAAACGTAACGATGGGAAGAAATAAGCTTTTTTTTCATGACAACCTATAGAATGTAACTATGTGATACTTTACTTGACTGCTTCCATTTTCTGCAATTTTATACTTCCACTCAACAACATTTCAGTGGAAAATATTAAACATTTTGACACTTTTTTGCTGACGATACTTGACACTACTTTTTCCACCAGCGCATAAGGATTAGAAAAGGTATGAACATTGAATGCATGGATTACCTTTCAACATTTTGGGCCATATACAAGCGAAGACAAAACTTTGCAAGTTATCCCCCAAGAAGCAGGGGGTTACTCACTGCATGATGTGCAAATGCTCTTCATTGTACTGCCACTAGAGATCTTTAACACTATTGCTGGTGAGATATGAGATTGCAATAGTTTATTGGTCCCCGCGGGATCATTTCATCTATGCTGACTTCTGTGTTGTAAGGTCAGATACAGAACAGTGTCACCTTCAGGACAGCTCAGAACAATTTAGAGGGTTTTTCATTTGCCAGGACATAAACCTGAGTCATTCAGCCTGAAGAAGACAAAACAGCAATTGTCAGACATAAAGGATTTGAAACACTGACATGTGACAAGAAGCTAAAAGCTAACTGAGTAATCTGACCAAGAGCCGCAAGCTACTGAGTAAGTTGCAACATCACTCAGTTACAGTGTTAGAAAAATTGCCTCAGGTAGACATTTGCTCTTTTTACTATACAACCAATTCAGATTGGACCGGTTAGGGTGCTCCTTTAAAGAGGCAGAAAAGAGAAGACTAAGTGAGTGAAATGTAGTAACAGTTGTTCTGTGGGTGTATAGGCTCGACAGCACTGAAGTGACTATTGTACTGCTTTTGCAGGCTGTACAGCACTCTAGCGACAACAGTCTATGGGAGTCTGGTCTGGAGTCTAGTGTAGTAACAACTGTGCATTGTAGGCTGTGCATGTCTAGCTGCAGCTACCACAACACAGTTACAACTCATGACTTACAAATCACATTTAAACCTACACTGTATGTGCTAATTACAGCAAAGACCACTCCTACTCTTGTCGTGTTCACACTGGAGGCAAACACCTCACAAACAAGTTTAGTCCTTAGACCCAAATATAAAAAAATACATAACTAGAGACACTGTGATATTGTGTTGTGTCTGTCATCCAATAGTACAGGTGTGGCTCATTACACAAACAGCTGCACTGTGCCTGTGGTTTTGACTGCAGCATAGTAATAACTGTGCTGTGTGCTTGGTTACAATTGTTACACCATGTGTTTGTCTGTTGTAGTTAGTTTTTTAATAGGGTCATCCTCTCTTAACTGTCTGCCCCCCATAACCTCCAATCACCCCCCCACCCCACCCAACCCCCACATGCCTGCAGTCTTGCCATTTATAATCCCTCTGTTGTGTCACTGAGCTCTCATTCAGCACTCGGTGTAAGATCTCTTGTCCATGTGGGTTGTGTGTATGGTGTGCGTAGCAGATTGCGAGGTGCATGTGGTAGATGTGTACGTGTTTATGTGTACGTGTGTGTGTGTGTTATGTGCTAAGCCTGGGAGAGGGACACTCAGCCAACTCTGGCTGATGTCACTCACCAAGAACACCCAGCCCTGCCCACCCAGAGGGTGAAACAGAGAAAAGCTGTGTGTGTGTGAGTGTGTGTTTAATTTTTCTCTTTTTTTTTTAACTGAAATGTAGTGAGAATGCAATGTCACAAGTCAAGTAAAGACGGTTTGTTGAAAGGAATGCAAGTGTTCTTGACTGCACTCATAAAAGCATTTTTCAAATTCCAATAAAAGATTAAGCAAAAATAAAAAAGACACTGTCTGTATTCACATCGTCACCATACATGTACATATTTATATGCACACAAAATAAGAGCTCAGGAAAATTATAAAGTAATTTGACCATACTGACAAGTCTACATGAACAAATACATTACTGACTGAACTTGAACCCGAGTTGAGTGCAATTACCTCGGTAGATAATATCTAATTGAAAGTCTCTGTAAATACAGTAGCTCATGTAATTTGACCTTATATGACCATATATTTGATTAATATATTTGTGATTGATTGGGAGTGATTAACTGGACTGAGTTCGTTATCATTTGCATGTTGCTCTATCTTCCACAGCAAAGACACATAAAGTATGAAAAGATGTCTGCGTTTTGCACTTTCATTTTAAAACAAGAAAACATTTTTGTCACATGCAAACGGTTTACTGCAAAAACCAAAGGCCTCATGCGCTTTTTAAAACTTTAATAAGACTTATACGTAGTTTTCTATTTGTATATGTAGTTGAGGGAATAAACTTGAGTTTAAATTGTTTCAATTTCCAGTGAATTGAAATTTTTTTTTTTTTTAAACGTATGCGCAAAACACATTGCTGAGTCTACATCTCATTTACCGCCATTATTATATATTGTTTTTTTTTTTGCTCGTTTGCCTGTTGTGTCAGTTCAGCAGGCGGGCGAGATAAATGATAAGGTGTAATTTTGTTTATTCGACCGTAACGTTCCACCTCTGAACATGCCCTATATAATGTGTATCTGCCACTAATAACATACACACTGCACTGTCATCATCATCGTAAGCAAGACAGACAAAAGTTATTCCTGCATTTCTCTCAACGGCGCTGCTCTCCTCTCTCTCTCCTTCTCCCTTTCTTTCTGTTTCTTTTCTTCCTCACTCGTGTGTTTCCTCCTCTTTTCCACTCTTCTGTTCTTCAGGGAGTGTTTGCTCTTTCTTCGTTCCCCTCCCCACCCTCCACCCCCCGGTGCCAGAGAGTGTCAGATTGACTGTGCCAGACTCTCTCTCCCTCTCTCTCTCTCTCTCTCTCTATCTCTTCTATGCATTCTGCGAAGAACGTCAGCAGACTTGTTCTGAGTTTTAGAAGTGGGTTCTCAATCCAAGGTGAATATCCAATGGGACATCATGTGTGTGGGAACCCCTATGCTCAAGCATGTGTGGCTTTATACCACGTCTATTGCACAGCCTATGTGTGTGTGTAAAATATATGTGAGTGCACGCAGTTTGTGTTTAGCCCTGTTTTATTGTGAGTGTAAAGCGCCAATGTGTGTGTAAAACCCTAATCCAAAGCATTGTTCATCTGTGTCTCCTGTGAGCTTGTCTCTTCTGTCTGCCCACCACACACACACCACTTACATACACACACACAACACCACCAACGCTAAAACATCACAGCATGCTGTGCCAGCCCACATCAGAGGTTAGTTAGCAGGCTCTGACTCTCCATTGTGTCCTGTCACGGATGACTATCAACCAACACGGCATTCTCCTCACTGCAGCTTCTTTGCCGGTTTCATCAGAGGACATTTCAGAACAACTGGATAAAGAACACCGAATTTGAAGGGGTTATATCTCAAACACATGTGTACAGGAAATGAGGGAGACCCCGTCTGCCTTTCATGAATACTTCCTGCCCTGTTTGTTTTCCAGACAGTTCAGGAGGTTTAAAGACTCTAAAAAGACTCAACTTTTCCTGTTATCTGCCCCGCCACCCCTGGCCAACTCTCAATATTGATGATGGCTTAGCGCGAGCAACCTCCAGATTTGGCCCTCTTCCTCCTTGCCATCAGCTCTACTTCTTTCTCCCATTCTTCCTTCATATCCTTCGCCTATTCAATCCTCTCATCTCCTCACTGTATCACAAGTAAGGCAAAGATGAACCCTTTGTCTTTCTGAAGACACATAAAGTATGAAAAGACGTCTGGAAGTTTTGCACTTTCATTTTTAAAACAAGAAAAACATTTTTTGTCATATGCAAAACGTTTACTGTAAAACTAAAGGCTCCTATGCGCTTTTTAAAAACTTTAATAAGACTTATACGTGTAGCTCTATTTGTATATGTAGTTGAGGGAATAAAATTTGAGTTTTAAATTGTTTCAATTTCCAGTGAAATTGAAATTTTTTTTTTTTTTTAACCGCTAAACACATTATTGTGAGTCTACATCTCATTTATCATTATTATATTGTTTTTTTTGCCTGCTCTTTGCCCGTTGTGTCAGTTCAGCAGGCGGGTTACTTTAGATAAACGAGGTTGCAGTGTAATCTTTGTTTATCTGATCGCAGTGTAACGTCCACCCCTCTGAACATGCCCTATATCTAATGTATCTGCCATTAATAACATACAATAATCGCACTGTCATCATCGTGGGCAAGATAGACAAAAAGCATTCCCCATTTCCATAACGGCGCTGTTTCCTCCCTCTCTCTCTCTCTCCTTCCTCTTTTCTGTTTCTTTCTTCCTCACTCTCGTGTTTCTCCTTCCCACCTTCTGTTCTTCAGGGAGTGTTTGCTCTTTCGTTCCCCCCTCCCACCCTCCACCCCCCGGTGTTGAGAGAGTGTCAGACGACTGTGCCAGACTCCCTCTCTCCCTCTCTCTCTCTCTCTCTATCTCTTCTATGCATTCTGCGAAGAACGCTGGCAGACTTTAAAATGAGCTTTAGGAAGTGGGTCTAATCCAAGGTGATTTATCTAAATGGGACATTCATGTGTGTGTGGAACTCTATGCTCAAGCATGTGTGGCTTTATACCACGTCTATTGCACATTTATGTGTGTGTGTGTGCGGCTTACATGTGAGTGTACGCAGCTTGTGTTTACTCCTGTTTTATTTGTGAGTGTGTGTGCGTCAATGTGTGTAAAACCCTTAACCAAAGCATTGTTCATCTGTGTCTCCTGGGTGAGCTTGTCTCTTTCATCTGCCCACCCACACATACTCACTTACATACACACACACACCACCAACGTTAAAACATTTATTAGCATGCTGTGCTAGCCCACATCAGAGGTTAGGTTAGCAGGCTCTGACTTCTCCATTGTGTCCTGTCAGCGGATGACGACTAAATCAGTCACGGCATTCAGCCTCACTGCAGCTTCTCTTGCAGCTGGTTTCATCAGAGGGAGAGCCAGAACAACTGGATAGCACTGACCTTGAATTTGAAGGGGTTTATATCTCTAAACACATGTGTACAGTGTGTGCCGTAGGGGAGACCCCCGTCCGTCTTCATGAATACTCCTGCCCTGTTTGTTTCTCCAGACAGTTCAGACAGGTTTAAGACTCTTAAAAAAGACTCAATCCTTCCCTACATCTGGCCCCGCTTAAATCCCCTGGCCAACTCCCACTATTGGACATTTAGCTTAGCAAGGAGCAATCCCTCCTCAGATTTGGCCCTCTTCCTTCCTGCCCTCTTACATCAGTTTCATTTCTCCTTCTCTTTCTCCCATTCTTGGCATTTTTCCTTCATATCCTTCGTCTATTCAATCCCTCTCACATCTCCCTCACTGTATCATAAGTATATGCAAAGATGAACCCTTTTTGTCTTTTCTGTTTCTTTTCCTTTCTTTTCTCCTCCTCTTTGTCAGTGTCCTTGTTCAGTTTTTTTCTTTTTACCTTTTTTCTTGTCTCTCTGCCAATGCCCTTGTGCCCTCTCTCTCTCTCATATTTCTCTTTCATCTCTGTTTTGCTCACACTCTTTTCCCTTCTATCTCAGTGTCCCCATCTCTCTCTCTTCACTTCCCTTATTACTTCTATTCTCTCTCCTCATTTTTTCCCTCTCCTTTCCCTCTTCTAACCCTCCCTCCCTCCCTCCCCCTTTCTCAAGCAGTCTGTGACTGTAATGTTGCTGAAGAGAACACAGTGTGTCAGCCTGAATCAGACAGATGAGCTGGGAGTGGAGTAAGAGGCTGAGAGCACCGCATTAATCCACACACACACACACACACACTTCATCTCTGCCTAAGGGGATGTACTGAACGGACGAAGCACACAGATATATATGTACATACACACCACAAACACACACACACACACAATGTTCCAACAAATGACCGCATGGCAGGCATGAGACAAAACACTGAAGCCATGATACAATCCTGATTCAGACTTCAAAACACAATATTCACACAAAATAAAGCAAACACTATTGACAGCATTTTTAAGAAATTCATTTTGCAATAAAGTAAACCACTGTATATTTATCAGTGTACCAAACAAAGACATTTGAGATGAGAGATAACTGAGACATATTTTCTAATGTTAAATCATAAAATTTTCTATTCACTTATGTCTTGATACACAATTAACACCCTCTGCAGGATACTCAGAATAGATCTTTGTAAAAGTAAAGTTAAATGAAAAGTGAAACAATCAAGAAAACCACGAAGCAACAGCAGAAAGTCCTGTGTTATAGTCACTGATGGTAAGCTTAGGTTAGTTTAGTCAACTGTCACATTCATGGATCAGTTTAACACATTGAACAGACAGGTAAAGGCCTGCAGCTGCACGAATATCAAATATCCAATATACATAATGAGTGTAAGCAAGCCTGACCATGGCATTATTGTCTACTAAGACAGTCACTTCACACAAATCTAGTTCAAAAACGAACAAAACCAACACTAATATTGTTCAAATTAATTCACACAACCCATGTTACCTAAGGAGTTTTATGTTTTATAATAGACATTGTTCAGTTCATTTGTTCTGCCTCTGCTGTCTCACTTGAATCCCCAGACCTCTATATCACAGCTCATATCTCTGATTTATTCAGAGACTTAAAGTGAAATGAAATGGAAATTCAGTCTGATTATCAGGATACGAACAGGTGACTTCTTTGACTTTTTCTGTTGTGGTAATGCTGCTTTAAGGCAGTAGTACTTCCAAAAAGTGGCAAACAGTCGTTACTTTCAAGCCCACAATGCTCCCACACATTATTTCTCAGATGGTTTGGTGTCACAATTATTCATTCACTGCTTGATGCACTGTAAATTTCAAATATGGTCAGATCGATATAGCTTGAACAGTGGCTCAAATTTCAAATTCAAATTAACAGCCCTGTTGTCCGCCCTACATAGGAGGGAAAATATGGTCATAAAATATGCAATTTAATATCACATCTCACCCCACTATTATTTTGTATGCAACAATATTTTGTGCCTTGCTGACAGCATGGCCATTCATTAACACCAGACCCCTGCAGAGCCTCTGTACCTCACTTTAACACACACACATACACCACACACACCAATACAGCAATAGAGAGGCCACCTAATGTGATTCCTGACTGTGAGCTGTCACCCTCCAATAGACATGTCTTTTTTATACTTTATATTAAAGGGGCCGGGCAGTCCACTCCCCCGTAAGAGTTTTGTCTTGGGTTTGACAGAGGGATTGAGAGGAGGGCTGCAGAACCGTCAAGACACTGGAAAACAAAAGGTTTCTGACATTAAATTCAGGCATTAAATCCTGGGAAAAAATAGAAAACCAGAGCAGCAATTGAACTACAACATATATTTGATTGTAAAACCTTTGCTTTTAGGACCACGAGCAAGGTTTTCCCATTTTAGGCTAGCAAGTCATACAAAGTCCACTACACCTAGGCAGTGGGGAAAGGAGGGAGAGAATAGAGAGACTGACACAAAGGTCTATTTGAATTAAAATGGTGACTTTGGGAGATTTTATGATGCAAGACAACTATTTTATCTTCCCTTCTTTCACATTCCAATGAGTCTCCCCTGCTTGTGTATCTGCAAGACTCAACCTTAGTCCAGCAGGGGTGAATACAGCCCTCCAGGCGGGAGTCTTATACTTGCACTTTGTGTGAGAATGTGGCCGACACGTCTACGCCCCCTGATTAGCCGGGGCCACAATGCAACCTTATTTAAAAATACGCAGTGGAATTCCAGGAGAGCAGTGAAATCTGAGAACCATGAATTATAAATACAACAGCCAGAGAAAAGCAAGACGCCCACAGACACTCGCAATGTGTGTGACTTGATGTTTGTGTGTGTTTGCAGCTACCACAGAAGTTACACATTGCCAGTGTCTCTTCTACACATACAAAGAAATGAGCCAGTCTACTAGAGCAGCCAACATAAAACATATACTCCATCCAAAAAGCTAAAGAGAGTGGGTCTGCCAAACATACAAATACACTATATCCAAACCTGGCTCTGCTGTTTTACTGCAGCAACACTCCACAGACAGGAGCAATTTGAGAGGGTTATGGCATCATTTCTGCAAGCGTGAAAAGTGTAAAACCTACCCATTGCCAGCTATAGAATTAAAGTAGTAAATGTGAGGAAAAACAAACTTCCCGACTTTGAAAAGTTTCATGCCATAAGGAGATTTGTAGCAGCAGAGTAAAACTAACACCTTCTGTTAAAACACGGTGGCTAGTAGAAAAGTGCAGCTCTCCAGCAAATACAATATCACTGCAGTAATTGGCTCACTTCAGCTTTTGCTCTTTATTTTGTTAGTGTCACAGCCTCTTAAATAGCAAATAATAAGCCTCTTCAATGTAGTCTGGACATTTGCAGGCTTACTATTAGTGATTAGCTAACACTGATATCACTAATTACTAATAACTATTACTAATTATTACTAATATGAAAAAATGGGACAGATCAAAAACTAAATTTCTCAGGCACATTGAACTGATAAAACTGAATAACAGAATGGAAATTGTGATCAAATAATACGTTTTCACATTATATTCCTTTAACCACCTGTACTGTGCCGTACTGTAGGAGGCAGGTTATCTTTAGAATGGCCGATGATCACACAGTGACAACATTGGCACAGAATCTACACAAACTCAAACTTAGTGTAAAGAAAAAAGAAAGCAAGAAATGCAACAAGTCCTCCAAATTAAATGACTAAACGCACTGTTTGTGACTACTGTCCAGAGTGACATTTGAAAGGGGGTTCTTATCTGATGCTCCTGTTGGCAGGATGACAGCCTCTGTCACTGTCTTCCAATACCGTTCCAAACCACCTTTGTAAAAATAAAACTGATCTGACAAAGCTGTAGTTACGGTTTGGTTAGGTAACGGCACAAAAACGGCTAGGTCAGGGTTGGGGAAAGACTGTGGTTTGAGTTAAAATAACTACTTGGTTAAGGTTAGGGAACAATTGTGGTCATTGTTAAAATTTTGTTTCCCACCGAACCACCCTGAATTCCCTCACTATGCAGATTTTGTGGCTCTGTAACAACTTCACACCACTTCCTCCTGATGGCCCGCTGGAGGTCACTTTGAGGAGCATGTCCAAACGACAGCCTCCCCAAATAAAACAACTAAACACTTAAGCAAAACTCAAACATTGCCACCTTTCAGAGCAAAAATGCTTAATTGTCACGTCTGTTGAAAGTTCACAAAAAATTCCACATGCATCAGTCGTGTACAACCCTGCATAACCATCTCCCTACTTTCCAGCCCCTCACCCTAGTATTTAAAGAGCTTAAAACTGATGAATAGTAAAGGCAGGAGCAGTGCAGCGTGGTGAGCAGAGACCCAGCCTGTGGAAACAGGCCTCAGTATGGATGACAGGCCTAACGAGCTAAATATAGCCTTCTGGGTTATCTCCTCTGTGGGCGCAGCGAGTCCGTTGTTGCTTCACATTATTTACGTGTCTGTGCGTGCACCCTCTCTCTCTTTTTCTCTCTATCTCTCCTTTTTTCATTTCACGCCCCCCCACACAAACACATCACTATCTCTTTCTCTTGCGCTCTATGATGCATACTCTTTTTTTTCTCCCTCTCTCTCTCTCTCTCTCTCTCTCTCTCTCTCTATCTCCATTTCATCCCTTCACAGCCTCTTTTTTTTCCCAGCCTCCATCTCTCTCCTCTCTGCAATTCTGTCCCCTGGTGCATCTCTTTCTCATTCCTTTTCAGCATTTTTCTCTCTTTCTCTCTTTCCCTCTGTATCTCTCTCCTGCCTCTATCACTCTCTCCCTCTCCTCTTTTATTCTCTTTATCTCTGCCTCCCTTTGTATCCCTCCCTCCCTCCCTCCCTCAGCAGCTCCCTGTTTTTTTTCGTCTGACACACTCTGAGCCTTTTTTCCTCTCAAGCTATCTTTCCCTTTGAGCCTCTCTTTCACTCCCCTCCCTCTCATTTTCTCTCCCTCCCTCCCTCTCTCTCATTTCTGAACTATGCCTATGAAGTAGCATAGCACTGTGTTAGCCATGCACCACACCACAGTGAGCCCCAGTTCAAATAATATAGCCTGGAGTGCTAAGCGTCTGCCACGCTAACCTATATGGGTATGTCATCGTACCTCCTGCCATAGTGAAATGTTAAAGCCCAGTGTTGAACTTAAACATATAGCAGAGGACACTCGTATGCTACACCCCGCGTCCCCACCACCCCCCCCTCCTTAGTTTACCAATGGCACAATGGTCACAAAGGCCATGACATTTAATATGCACAAAGTTCGATCAAATGTCATCTGTTGCCCCTGTCTATGGAAAGACAAAGAGCTGTATCTAAAGTTGGCACACCACCACCCTTTTGTATCAGCTCATGGGTGGTGGCTTTGCAGTGGAGAAGGTAGTTTAACTGGGCTATTTGCTCCACACAGCATTCTGTGGAAACCAGCTAAAATGGGAGTGCCTGATATTAGGGAGGGTGTTTTGAGAAGTCTGTGGGTTTTCGAGATTTTTTTTCTTTTGTGTGGTTCTGCATGTAAAGTTGCATTTATGGACAACATGTATCTTCTTGGTTTTTTTTTTCCTCCACTGAGAAGTAATGGAACAGTGAGGATATTTTATGAAATAAGGTCAGTTTCACAAATCTTTTATAAAGCAATCAGTTGAGGGTTTGTGTTTGGTCATTATATCATCAGTAAAACGTCAACAAGTTTCCTTTTGGTTGTGCAATTGTACAAATCTGATGTTGTAACTTTTAACTCTTAAAGCAAGACTAAGGTAACTTTTAACTTTTTTGTTGTGTGTTTTACTAGTGATAAAACAGATTTAATGTCTATCTACATGAAACAATGTGGAAAAGAATGTGTGTGTGTGTGTGTAAGCAGATGAACAATGTGTGTATATTTGTATCTCCAGAGTGTCGGTGTATGCTTTTTTTTTTTTTAAATCTGTTTATCTCCTGCCTGTCTGTCTGTGTGCTTCTATCCATTTGTCTGTCTGCGTTAACCTGTCTGTCCGGCCGCTCTTCCTCTCTCCACACTCTCTCATAGTCTATTTGCTGTGGCTATCTGCCTGCCTGGTTCTTTTTTCTCTTCTGTCTATCCATCTGTGTGTCTATCTAGCTTTCACGTGCCCTGATCCTGCCTGCCTCCCAGGGTTTATGAAATGCGAGCAGCTTAGATGGCATATCGTATTTGGCCGGCTCTGTGTGGTTTTGTACCACAGACGAAGGCTTCATTTACACATGTGAGCCTTTAGTCGCGCAGACACACAACCGACACACAGAGGGGAGTACAGGCTGTTAGTGCACTAGGAGAAAACACTGAGAGAGTGAAGAAGCGACAGAGAAACAGACTGAGAAAGATATAGGGTCTGAGGAGGGAAAAAAACAGGAGGGAAAGACAAAAAGTGGAATCCAAGAGAGGTATGAGAGAGCAAGATAAACAGTGAGCTAAAAACAAATGATACATCCTTACTGGTTTGTTGGAGGTCACAACTACCTCTGCAGATCACAAGTTTTCAGAGTAAAATAATGAATGATATTAAAGATATTGTTAAACTTTTCTGTGAGATGTACACTTATGTTTATTGCTTTAGGCATTATTTTCAAATATGTAAACAACCTATTAATGTAAATGAAACGAGAAAAATAACTTAATAATAAATAGAAGTGATGGAAAGAGGAGACCAAGAGGAAAATAGAGAACAACAGAGAAGTAAGAGACAAACAGTTTTTTACTGAATGACATAAACACTAAACAAAATCAATCCAGCTGATCAAAAGCACAGATACAGCTCTGGATTGCAATTCCTAACAGGGGAGCCCACTAGACCTTTTCAGAGCTCTGAGGGCCCAGTCAGTTTAACAAATCACAGCACAGTTCTGCTAAAGGTCTGATTGGACTCACCCATGATGTAGTGCCTGCACTCCCAGTCTCTCACTGGCCACAGCTTCTCACACTCCAGCTTCAGGCTGTGCCAAGGACTCAAAAGGGACACACATAATGGATTAAATGCTTCTATTTGCATCCGTGAAATAGAATTATAATTTCACAGGACTTATACACTGCAGAGGTCAAAACACAGTTTGCTTCTGTAAGGATACCAAAAAGTTATTTTCAGCCACACGGTCGGGCTAATGACATTGCTGAAAGTGACACTGAAAAATATCACATTCATGGTAGCTGAACAGCAGGGTGTGTCTCATCTCTGTAATTATGATTTCATCACACCTACTGTACATGTGTGTAGGAGGGTGTCTGGTTGGGCGCCATGTGTTCATCAGTGTGTGTATAGAGCTCTGCCACTGGCGCCCAGTAGGTCTTAAAGTAGCGCTCTAGGTCAGTTTGAGCCTTTTTGTTAGGGTTGTGCTTTAGTGTCTGGTCAGGTTCAGGCTGTTATTTTCTAAAATGTGTTTCAAAAATGCAATTGCATTAAATAATAATATTGAATGAAATAGCTACAAAAATGTGCAAATGTGTTTTAAAAATTGTGGGGTCGAAGGCTTCACTAATCCCACATTATTAATATGTAATTGTTCTGGAATTGTTTCTAACTGTTGAGCTCTGTGTGGGAAAAGAGTTTAGCGGACACTTTATCAGGCCAATATTCAGAAAAGGTGTAAGCACAATCAGGGCTTTTATTGTCAGCAGAAATATAGTGTCAGTTGAAATTTTATTGCACTTATGAGTTGTACTTTACACTTCAATCATAATGGTCATGATGAATATGAAAAGATATTTGCTGCAGCCTGTACCTGTGTATTTCTGTGTGTGTTACCAGGACCGGACCAGGTCCGCGCCCAGCCATTAAGTAATGTTGCTTATCACAGCAGGCCGGGTGCGGTGCATGCCCACTGAGCAAAAGAGGCTGGATGTTTCAACTGCTAAATGGTTTATCTTCTTAGCCAAGGTCACCTCTGGTCAGCCATATGATGTGACCATCAGTGACCTCCATGTAGAAAAAACAAAAAGGACCTGCAGCATTGCACTACATTCTGTTGATACTTTGGAAAATATAAGTGAGGAGCAATTATAGAGGTATTTGTTTAATTTTATTAAAATTACAGGAGAGTGGACATCTCTGTACTAAAAAAGACACTGATTTATTAAATCTCTAAAATTAATATAAATAAAATTATTACAAAAGAAGGTTCTGTATAAATTCAACAAAGATGTTGAGTTAGAGAAGCGTAAAGCTTTGAGACCAAATTATGTATGAAGATCGCAACACATTCAACGGTAATAAGATTAGCGACAGCACCTGTATGCCGCTCATATTTATCTTTATTGGTCTGCTATATTTTAAAGATTCAACACCTGTTTCTAC
>BRZM01000880.1:0-12500 GCA_033238685.1 Lates japonicus
AGGCTCCGCCTCTTTGCTGCAGCCACTCGTCACTCAGGTGAGACACACCTGGCGCTGTGTTATACCTGACTGTCTGATCAGCAGTCCCTGTTGTTGTGTAGTTCTCAGTTCATCCTCTAGGAGGCGCTGTTTATCTGTTATTGATAAATCACACCTGTAGAGGAGAGATTTAAGAGTCTTATTGATCGGTCTCTTCTGATAAAAACACATATTTAATCACCTTTAATTGCCTGTAATCACCTGTAATCTACCTGTTCACCTGATGTGTGTTGTCGTCAGATGGTTAGTGTGTACCAGGTGTATCCGCACTCCTGCTTCCTGTACCTGGGCAGCATCCTGGTGGACGAGTACGGTATGGAGGAGGGCTGCAGGCAGGGACTGCTCGACATGTTACAGGTAATAATACACCTGTCCACCAGGTGAGCTCACCTGTACACACTGATGAACTCTGATGATGATGGTGACCTCCTCTTCCTCCTTCAGGCTCTGTGCATGCCAACCTTCCAGCTGCTGGAGCAGCCCAACGGTTTGAGGAATCATCCCGACACCGTGGACGACCTGTTCAGACTGGCCACCAGGTGAGTCTGCAGGGTCACCTGACCAGCTCTTCGCTCACTGAGGGTTGAACTTACTCTGGTACCTGTGTGTCTACCTGTGTACTCACATGTGTATCTTCTCAGGTTTGTGCAGAGGAGTCCCGTCACTTTACTCAGCAGCAGCATCATCGTTCACATCATCCAGTGTGCGATTGCCGCCACCTCATTGGACCACCGAGACGCCAACTGCAGCGTCATGAAGTTTGTCCGAGACCTCATCCACACCGGAGTTGCCAATGACGTGAGTTGACTGAGAGCCAAGATTTAACATGCTCTAATTGGAGGATTCAGATTAAAGTTTACTGAATGACCTGATGCAGAAACAACGTGGTTTTAACGTTAGCGCAGTTGTTGTCGTCTCTGTAAACCTGACTCACGTCTCTTTGCAGCACGAGGAAGACTTTGAGGTGAGGAAGCAGCTGATTGGTCAGGCCATGGAGCAGCACGGCCAGCAGCTTGTCACTCAGCTCATGCACTCCTGTTGTTTCTGTCTGCCGCCGTACACGCTGCCTGACGTCGCTGAGGTGCTGTGGGAGGTCATGGTGTTCGACAGACCCGTGAGTAAACACGCTGATTCCTGACCAGGTGTGTCCATCATCACCTGTGGTTCCTGACATATAATCTCTGTCGTTTCAGACTTTCTGTCGCTGGTTAGAAAACGCTCTGAAAGGTTTACCAAAGGAGACATCAGGAGGAGCCGTGACAGTCACTCACAAACAGCTGACTGACTTCCACAAACAGGTCACTAGGTGAGACCTGACACACCTGAAACTCCAGCAGCAATAACATGGATAACACTGGCAGTCAACTTTAACACTGACCTCATCATCATTAGACTTTTTGGTGTTTTCATAAATGTTATCTCCAATATGAGTCAAATCAAAGCTTCTGATTGGCTGCCAGACAAACCTGTTCTCAGCAGGTGGTCCAGCAGGCAAATTTTTTCAGGCAGGTGTTAAATGTTCCATGAAACACAAATCTTGTTGACTTCATATTATTTGTCAGACAACAGATAAATAATAAATTAACTGGTGCTGAAAAAACTCACTGAACAACCTCTGAGAATCACTGAGGTTACGGTCAGTCAGGTGTTAGAGCTCTGATTGGCTGACAAGAAGTCACATGTACAGGTGATGAGATCTGGTCAGTGTAGATAACATTTAGTCTGGTACCAGGTTACATTCACTGTCATGGATGTTCACAGATCTTTACCCACAGTTTAATCAAATCAACCGAGTGACAGAAGGGTTTGCTTCATTTAGACTTTAGGACAGAAAAGTGACGATGTGTTCAACAAGACCAGAGACAGTTCAGAGTGAAAAGATTCATCAAGACTCATCTGAAATATCTGGATCTGTGAGGCGTTCGGGGACATGCCGTTTGGTCGTCTCAGCAGCCTGAGGCTTATGTCAAGTTTCTGTTGAGACTCGTCGATCTGAAGGTGGAACGCAGAAAAACTGGAGTTCATTCAGCGAGTTCAGACTTGTCATGAAATTGGGCAAATCAGACGACACCTGAGCTCTGAGGAAATTCACCTGAGTTTACCTGAACACTCTGCTCTACAGGAGAGGGACATTTTAGCTTTAATCTGACAGTTTCATAGTGAGTGTGTCCATATATACAGATGCTTTTACACCTCCTGGAGTTCATCAGGTTTTTTATGGTAAAATAAAAACTGTAACAAACAAGTTTAATATTTGTAATAAACTGCCGTTTAAACTTCTATAACAAACAGCACCACCTGCAGGAGGCTGTTGTCTGTCACCACAGTAACAATGTCTCTCACACCAGAGTCCACTAGCTTCACACTAACCCCGTCAACAAACTTCACATTAATATTTGTTTCTTCTCTTCAGTGCTGAGGAGTGTAAACAAGTATGTTGGGCCATCAGAGAGTTCACCAGACTGTTCCGATAGCTGCAACCTTCACACACACCAGGTAACTCTTCACACACCAGGTAACTACACGCACCAGGTGACTCTGAAATCCTCTCAGCAGATTTGATTCTTCAAAGGTCGTTGGTGTGAAACAGTTGAATCAGCGTCTCCATCGTGTTCTGAAGTTTATTTTTGTGTGTTCAGGTTAAATGTTTTGTTGACCAACATTCAGAGGTGACGGCAAAAAGCTGCAACTGCAGACGAGGATCCAAAGGGACGAGATGAAGATGATGAAGAAGATGGAGGGACTTTGAATGTGAAACAGGACGAATCACTCAGAAAGACTGACAGAGTGAGGACTGATTGGACAGACTGAGTCCCCCCCCCCCCCCCTCCCCGACCCTGGAGCTCACCTGAGCTCACCTGCAGCAGGTGTCAGGTGGGCGGGGTCAGACCAGGAGGAGTTCACTAAGTGAACTGATGCGGATCAGTCCTGTTGGATCTTCACTAGTGATAAATCAGAGGACGTGCCTGGTCAACAGTTTTTAAAAGATGATTTATTTTTGGGACTTTGGTCGTGATGTTTTTTGTCCGTGCCATAAAGAGTCAAAAGATTTCCCATGATGCTTTTGGCTGAGCGGCTGCCTGAGGAGGCTAATGCTGGAGGATTTGGCGTCACCTTTGACCTTTTTAACTTTGGTTGAATTTTAGTTGTTTTTCCACAAAGTGAGACAGAGAGAACTCTGGGTAACGAGACAGAGACTGACACCATGACATCATCGGTGATGTAGCCTTGTTGTAAACAATAAAAAAACAACTGAAACAACAAACTGATGGTTCAGTGTTTTGTTAATGTCTTTAGAGAGCTTCATCGGAAGCAGAAGGTGT
The DNA here is from genome assembly GCA_033238685.1 of Lates japonicus. Lineage (NCBI taxonomy): Eukaryota > Metazoa > Chordata > Actinopteri > Centropomidae > Lates > Lates japonicus. The sequence continues at coordinate 3,363 of BRZM01000880.1, forward strand.
ATCAGCGTTTTCTCTTTCTGCAGCAGTTCAGGTGAGTTAATGAGAACGGACTAATTACTGCACCCCTGTGGCTGATGGAGAAAGACTCACTGATGTGCCACAGGGGGCAGTACTGAGTATATTCAGGTTCTGTTACAGATGTTTTCTCTTTAGGTGTCTGCCATTTCTTTTTTCTGTTTACTTCTATTTAGTCTGTAAAGTAAAACAAACTATGATAAATATTGATCTGTACTCCAAGATAACAACTTTCAAAACCTAAAAATATTCAGTTTAGTATGGAGAGAGGTTTTGATTGATCACTGGCTGAAACAATCATTTAGTGGCCGACTCCGGCTCTCAGCACCAGCACCTTTATTTTGAAATGAACTCTACACATTTCCTGATGTTAGGGCTCAGTTAAACCAGGAGAGCTGCTGGTGGTTGTTTTGGATATTTCCTGGAGTGAAGCCTCAGATTTTCTCAGATTTGTTCCAGGTTTTAAAGAGACGTTGTTTAAGCTGTGATTCCTTCAGATCTGAGTTCAGGTGTTTGATGTTCTCTCTGTAACCTGACGCCACCTGATGAATGCCAGCAGGTGAGGTCACTGCTGCCCTCTGGGTAATGTGATGTCATCATTACGCCTCCGTCCTTTGTGTTTACCGTTACCTGTGGAGACCCCGTTGCAAGTTCTGGTTAAACTGGTTTCTGTTTGTTGTCACCTGATACTCAGATCTGAACCAGCAGAGTCCAGACCACATCCTGAGAACCAGAGCAGCAACATTTCATCCTGTCCCAACGCTCAATACAACTGTTAGAAAAAATACTAACAACTTTAACATTTCCAAACTCGACTTCATCATCACTACAGAACAAACATCCTTTATGTTTTTTAACAGCAGTCAAGTTAAACATGTAAAGTTTGTCCTGATGGTGGTGCTAAAGGAAAAATCATTAAAGATCGCAGTCATTAAAATCTGAAGGGACAAAATATTCTGAGTTGAAACTCTTGTTGAGGACATTAATTATCATTATTGATATTTATATTTCTTACTAAACTGCAACAACTGATTATTTTCATTAGAATGAATCAACTGATGATGTTCTAAATCATTTTGTTCATGAGACAAATATTGATCACAGTCAAAAACCCAGAGAGAATCAGTTTACTGTGATAGAACAGAGAAACTGAAAATATTCACATATGAAATGTTTGAAGCAGTTTTAACAAATTTCAGCTCTTTCTTGTCCCGATGGTGAACAAAAGTCTAAGTTTATTCACTGAGGACAATAAATCTGTTGATATAATTAAACAGGATCTTTAAGTCGACTGAGGAACAGATGGTAGAAAAATCTGAGGTTCAGTCTGTTTCCTACTGTGAAGTATGAAAGAATACTGCAGCAGTGTTTATTGAAATCCAGAATACACTCACTGGGAGGAAACAACATGTCAGTTCAACACTGAAGATCACTGTACAATCAGTTTCACTTCCTTTAAAACTGAGCTGAGATCAGTTGATGAAATTACACGTCTGACTGTCTTTAAAGAAACAAACCAGATGAAAAGTTTAACACGTTTCCTGTCAAGGGATTTTCTTTGAAATAATGACGTCACTTTCAGCTGAAGTTTGTTCTGATCAGTTTTGATTGATCAGCAATAATCTGCTGACAATCAACCTGGTGTTCAGGGGACGTTGGGGGTCCAGGGCCCCTGGATGTGTTGGCTCTGCAGGAGCCTCTGCAGCTCTTTAAACTGTTCCACCGTCTGGTCCTTCACGTCAGGGTTTGAGATCTGTAGTCGGATGCTGTCTGTTGACCAGCTGAGTTCTCCAGAGAACATCTCAGTCAGGATCCGAGCCACCACAGGAACCACCTGAAGACAGAAACCAGGTTAAAGCTGGATGACCAGAACCATAACAACAACCAGGAACCACAACAACCACGTCAAAGCTGGATGATGAGAACCAGGGTCCCCTGTCCCCCAAACCAACATTTGGGGAACAGTCTTTGGTCCTAATGACGAAACTGCAGCATGAATCTTTTTAACAATGACATTCTGACAGTAGATAAGTTGGAGCCCCCCCCCCCCCCCCCGGTCAAGTGTTGCTGTTACATCACCGGCCTACTGACCTGGACGATGATGAGTTTCTTCTCTTTGGGTTTCTTGTCAGGCCAGTCCTCCCCAAAACAGAAGTAGATCTCAAAGGGTGGAGGGTTTGGAGCTTCACCTTTCTGGAACAGGATCAGTCCTGAGGACAGAACATTTAACATGAGGATCAGGTGGAACTGAACTCTTAGAGAAAAGTTTTCTGACAGCTGTTAAACTTGTCACCTTGCAGGAAGTTGTTGAGGCTGAACACTTTGATCTTCTTCTCCCTCTCCATGGGGTTCGGTGGACCCTGTTCAGGCATGCCTGGTCCGGACCAGAACACCTTACACTGACAGAGGCGGACGGCGTAGATGTCCTGTTCCCAGATCTCCAGGATCAGACCTCGGTCCATCACGTCCAGCAGGGCTTCAGTATAAAACCGCTGCTTCTGGTTCTGGATCTCAGACGTCCCCGGGAACAGGACCTGCTGCAGGGTGACGGGTCCAAACAGGTCCACCTGCTCCGGGGTTGGCTCCAGGTGCCCGTAATACAAACGGCAGCCCTGAGGATTACTGACGGTCAGAGAGCCCATGGTCCGGCCCCGATACTGGAACTTCAGGTCCAGATCTGTTACTACGGCAACACAAAGAGAGAGGGACTGGTTTCTTGGCAACCCTCAGTGTCGTTGAATTCACTGTTCAACTGTTCAGAGAAAAAACTGTGTTTGAATCATGTTGAACCACAGAACCTGTTACACTGTTGACCACACCTTCCTGAGACCACATAGACTCAGACGTGGTCTCAGGACTGCAGGACTCTGCAGCAGGTAGAAAATGCTGCCTCTGATCATTCCTGCTGTAAATCATCAGTAAAACTAGTACAGAGGTCACAGGTTAAAGGTCAAAGGTTGCACTCACATGGGACACTGCTCAGCAGGTCGTACTTGCAGGGTTGGTGGTTCTGAGGATCCCCCTGGTTCTCGATGCCCCCCATGCTGTTGGCCTCCATCACGTCCGGCCCAGGGGGAGCGGACGCGGCCGAGGGGGGAAGAGAGTTCAGCTCCTGGAGCCCGTTAGGGACGAAGCTCCCCTGGTCCACCATCTGACCCCGAGTCTGGAGGTCAGAGGTCATGGGCAGGACTCTGTCAGGGAGGAGGGGCATTGGGATCACGTGAGGAGGTCCGAAGGTCCCGTCAGATAAACCGAATCGGTTCACTTCTGAATGAGCCGGGAAAGAACCGAAGGAGGGGGGGTCGCCGATCCTGGGGTCTGTTGAGAGATTACATCATCACGTTACATCATCACATGACATCATCAACCACCTTGTTTCCACGGAGATGGTTTTACTCACTGATGGTGAGGTCCATCAGGTTTGGCATCTGAAAATAAAGCAGGAGAGTTTTTATCCGTCAGGTGATGAAATGTGATTCGACTGTGTTTTATATTTCTACTTGTTTTCTTCCTCACCTCCTCATCATCATCATCGACTCCATCTGAAAGAAAACAACCACAGTTAGAAACTTTCAACAAACTGAGCAGGAAGTGGATCAGAATCTGATTCTGCTTCAGGTTTTAATCTGGATCATCAGTGAAACTGGTCTGAACTCTCCTCAGGTGGACCTGAGTCTGGAGGTCACCTGTGAACTCACCTGTGTTCCTCGGCTGCTCACAGACCTCGTAGATCTTGTACGGTTGGACCGGAGTCTCTTTGGTTCCATCGTATTTCAGCTGAAACTCTCTGCTCTTATTCAGAGCACAGCGGAGATTCGCTTTCCACTTGGCCGGGTCTGGCTCATCCACGCCTTCCTGATATTTACCTGTCTCCAGAGCCCACGCCTGGAAGACACAGAGCAGGGTTTAATACTCTGTGTTATTTTACACAGGAAACAAACTATAAAACCAGGGTTCACCTGCTGCTTCACCTGCTGCTTCAGTGCAACAGAATATAAACAGATAATAACAATAATCCTACCTTAAAAAGCAGAAAACAGCGGGACATGAAATCATCTCAGAGCTTTAAAGTAACGTTGGTGGGTTTATTTTAAACAAAGTGAGAAATAAAAGCAGAAGCAGAGAAGAGGAAGTGACTGAAACCATGAAATGAAACCGAGCAGCAGCTTCAGTTTTCATTCAGTTTTATTCATTCAAACAACTGATCAGAGTTCTGTCGTTTCTTTTATATTCTTAGATCTGACTTGTGTCTTTTCTTCTTTTATTGATTTTAAATTGTTGTTTGTTTTTTTGTTGTTGTTTGTATGAAGACTAGAAACCTCTGTGGAGTCTGATCAGGATCAGGTTTGTTGTTGTTTAAACAACTGAAGTTTCACTCACAAACAAACAAACAATCAACAGAAGCTTCAGTGTCTCTGAAATAAAACAACGTGTTCACGTCCTCAGATCATCTAACATGATTTATTAATCAGGTGATCAGCTGTTTATCAGACCTTGAAGATGGTGTTTTCTTCGTCTGACATTGGCGTGTGGCGTGTAGCGTGTTTCCAGGGGATTTGGAAGAGTCGGTGATCTGAACTGAGCCAGTGTAGACCAGGATACCTGCCGCTGTTCACCTGAGCCAGGAGCCAGGGCTTCAGCCGGATCCTCCGAGGCTGGACACTCATGGTGGAGGAGGACTGGGGGGAGGACTGGGAGGACTGGGAGGAAGACTGGAGGGAGGGGGGAGGAGAACAGGGTCAGCTCACAGTAAAACATTTCAGCTACATGAATAAAACATGAGACAAATCTAAACTTTAAAACAGATCACTGTAATTTGTGGCTGTTACCACAGTAACCATGTCCTCTTGACCTTTGATCTTTGTTAAACTGAAGTGAAACTGATCCTGACACAGAAACACTGAAACTCTGATCTGAGATCAATTTAAAAGCTGAAGGTTAAAGTTTGTCCTGAAGTTTAAATAAAGTTTTTTTCTGGTTTGAATCAGTTTCTGATCAGTTTCTGATGAAGCTGATCGATTTTATTCAGCCTGAGTTTATTCCTGTAAAGTTTTGGGAAGTTCTTGAGTCACAGTCAAGGATCAGCAGAGACCAGATCAGATCCCTGATCAGGATCGACGTGGTGTCTGATCGATCATCGGACGTGTATGCGTGTGTGTGTGTGTGTGTGTGCGTGTGTGGTGATTGTAATGATGGACTCACCTGGTCCGTGAGCCGTAGGAACAGTCGCGGGTACGGATCTTAATCCTCTGTGGCGACACGGTGACGTCAGCAAGTAAACAAACAAACAAACAGAATCTGAGACAAAAACGATGAAAGAACCAGAAAAGAAAAAGAGAAACGTGATGAGCTCGGTGATCCGGATCAGACCAGAGTCAGGTCTGACACAACCAGAACTACTTCCTGTCTGACAGCTCACCACTAACAAAATAAAAGCTCCAGTCACTCAATGACAAAATAAAAGTTTGTTGTTGTTTTAACTAAACATGTTGTCAATTATCTCTATGTGCAGGACATACAGAACAGTCAAAAAAAAACATTTATCTCTCTCTCTTAGTAAAAGAAGAAAAATAGAATAAGAAATATATATATAAATATGTATATAACATATATAAAATAGAATAAAAATGAAAATAAAAATACAAATGTATAAAAAAAAATAAAATAAAATAAACAAAATATAATACAGTATATAGTTGTGGGCAGAGTTCAGTATCCTGACAGTCTGGTGGAAGAAGCTGTTGTGTTGTCTGGTGGATTGGGGCCGGAGGCTCCGGTACCTTCTTCCTGAGGGCAGAAGACTGAAGAGAGAGTGGGAGGTGTCACCAGCGATGCTGATGGCTCGGCAGGTGAGGTGGGTGTGGAAAATGTCTGTGAGGGAGGGCAGAGGGACACCAATGATTTTGCTGGCTGTGTTCACGATGCGTCACAGAGTCTTTCAGCAGGAGGCAGTGCAGCCTCCATACCACACAGTGATACAGCCAGTGAGGACACTCTTAATGGTACCCCGGTACACGGACTGTAGCATAAGTATAAATACACAGTCTGTGGTATAAATACACAGTCTGTAGTATAAATACACAGTGAGTGTTTCAGCCAATCAGAGCTGTTGTTACTGCTCTGTGGTTTTTGTTCTGACATCAGTTCAAAACAAAGTGAAGAAATCTTTGTGTTTACAGAAAAACTTGCGGGTCCAGTGTTTTATTGTGAAAGTGCATCAGGTAGCTTCCGGTGTGTAACGTCTGTCTGTCGGTAACTTTACAGTCTGAAAGAGCCGCGGAGTTTTTACAGAAGTGGATCTACTTCAGGTTCCTCCCTTCCTCCTTCCGCTGCTAACGGAAACTAACATTTAAAACAACATCGATCATCAATAACACTGACTGATAATCAATAACACTGGCTGATAATCAATAATACTGACTGACAATCAATAATACTGACTGATAATCAATAACAGTGAATACTCGATATAGATGTGTTGATGATGATTGATGATGTCAGTTTTGTCTGTAACATGAATTTATCATCTGAGGATCAATAAAGTCTGATCACATCTTTTCTATGCCTCACCTGCTTCCACCCTGGTTACCAATGACAACCAGCTCTTCATCACCTTCGCAGTCAGCTGGTTACTCTGTCTGAATTTCACCGGGCAGGTAACGCACCTGTTCAGTCTGACCAGCAGGGGGAGCTGTAGACTGAGCTCAGGTCAGAACAGAAAGTGCTGTTTTACAAAATAAAAGTCTGTCTGTCGGTGATTATTTGTTTATTTATATTTATGTTATTTCGTTTTCAAACAACAAAAACGCACGTAACACACACACACACACACACACACACACAAATAGTATGTATAAGTATAAATAGCTACATACATTTGTGTGTGTGTGTGTGTGTGTGTGTGTGTGTGTGTGTGTGTTTGTAGAGGGACTTTGACTTTGACATTTTGTTGTGTACTTTTATTTTGAAGGTTCAGCGTCGGAGGTGTAATTTCCTGTAGAGCCGGGGCTGTGATGTGTCAAACTGTCATTGGATAATTCACACAGGTTCAAATAGATGGTGTATATAAATCCTGAGCTTTGGTCACTCTGTAAGTTCACCTGGTGATGAAGGGCATGAGCTGAAAGCTGTGGGTGCGATTAAAGGGCTGGTTACAGGAAGTCATAGTAACATCAGTCAGCACCAAACTTCATTTTAAAAAAAACTGTGATTTACTATGAGAGGAACAAACTGCAGCAGCTGTGAGAGACTCAACATTTCACCATGACACCTGACTGCTGTGAAACCTCACCTGTAAAGAGAGAGAAGTCTGAACACCTGAACACCTGGAGACTGGACAGAGGTCCACAGACCAGACCAGATCAAATTGAATTTCATCTGGAGTTCTGAACTGTGGAGGAGCTGAAGTCCAGACCTAGAGCTGAGATGGTTTCTCTTCATACAGGGTGAGTTAAATATATCTCTGTTTGCTGGCGCCCCCCTGTGGTCTGAGTTCATCTGTTCAGGTGTGTTCAGGTGGCAAAGAAAGAACCTGAAGTTTGAAAAATAAAAAACCTTGTGTTGGACCTGGTTTGTGTCAGAAATGAGTCACCGATCATCAGATCACTTATCAGTGTTTTTATTTGTGGATTGATAAAAACAGGTTGTCAAAGGTTTTAGAATAAAGAGTCTGATTCACATCAGATCAACTTATTTTTGCTCTCGGATTGGCTGCTGACCATCAGCTGTCCTAATAACGTCTCCTCTGATTGGTCTGTTTTCATGTGGTCCCGGGTGTGACGTCACCACTGTGAGCAGGTTGAGTCCACAGTCTGTGGTCAGTCTGACTCCTCCAGCGTCTGATCACTCAGGGTGTGTGATGATGATGATAGAGGATGAAGATCTGGTCTGGATCTGTCTGTAGGATCAGTGATGATGATGGTGGATGATGATGATGATGGAGGATGAAGCAGAGACAGTTTCCTGGTGTAGACTCCCTGTCGGCCGTGTAAACTGTCAGACTGCAAAGAAGACTCACAGTGATGGCTGAAAGCTTGGTTGTTGTACGAAGAGTCATCCAGAGAGAAAACAGGTCGACTGGGGTTCACCTGTTCACAGAGAGAGAGATTACACCTGTTCACAGAGAGAGAGATTACACCCATTCACCTGTTCACAGGTCGTCTGTTGAGCAGGTTATGACCTACAGTTACATGTTGTTGAAAGGCAGTAGAATAAAGAGCAACAGAGTGGAGGAGGTGGTGGTGGGTGGAGAAGGTCAGGATGGAAGAGGACAGGGTGGAGGAGGTGGTGAGTGGAGGAGCCATCTGTTCACTTCCTGTTTGAACTCAGTTGTTGGTGTTTCTTTTCCTGAACTGAATCAAGTGAGACGCTCCATGATATGAACCAGTTCTTTATCACTGTTACCATGACAACAAAGCTCAGGCAACACCTGCCTCAGGTGTACACATCCTCACTGAGGACACAAGTCCTGTAACAGGAGGTTCACTCAGTCCAGATCCAGGTCTACCAATACCCCCAGTGCATCACAGAGACTGACGTCAGCTACAAACACATGACAGGACATTCACAGTGACGACAGCACGTTCACAGTGACGACAGCACGTTCACAGTGACGGCAGCACATTCACAGTGACGACAGGACGTTCACAGTGACGACCACGACATCAAGTTTAAACTCACCATGTGAAACCACAGTAAACTCTGTTAGAAATCCGGAAAATGTTCTTTAATTATTATCAGTAGATTTTTATCACTGATGCTTTAATGTTTTAGCAGATACTTTTATATATGAGCTGTGACTAATAATCATTTTCATCATGGATTAATCTGTTGATCAGTCTCTTGATCAATCCATTTATTGATTTATTGCAGTGAGAATAGTCCTTCACTGTTTCTCTGAACTCAAACTAACGTCTTCAATATTTCAGATTTTTAGTGAAGTGATGAAATGGAAATACTCAGAGTACAGATACCTCAAGATACTTGAGTAAATATATTTAGTTACTTTTCACCTTCAATAAATGTTCTGGTTTAAACTGACAATAACTGTAGGGACAACGCTCCACATCCAGCAGCTACAGATTAGATGATTCAGGTGGTGTTTGTCTCCACCTGTTTGGTCTC
>BRZM01000880.1:15000-32813 GCA_033238685.1 Lates japonicus
TTATCATCTATAAATAATCAATAACCCCACAACCCCAGATTAGTTGTAGTTTTCAGACAGGTGATGAACCCCACCTGACAGGATACTGTAGATCAGAGGAGCGTCGATTCCTCTGTCTCCGTCCTCGGCTCTGATTGGTCCAGGAGAAAACTCCAGAACAACATCCTGAAACACACAAACAGGTAGAAATCAATAAAAAGTGATAATTAATAAACACCTGTGTACAGGACAGTTTCACACCTCCACCTGAACAACAGTTTGAAACAGAAACAAATAACTGATAAACAAAGTCATAACATATACAACAAATAATAACAAATGCCCACAGTAAACAACAACAGTTTAACATGTCGCCCTAAAGATCCAAGATTCAGGTGTTTACCTGGTGTCTCAGGTGTTTACCTGGTGTCTCGGGTGTTTACTTGGTGATTCGGGTGTTTTCCTGGTGTCTCGAGTGTTTACCTGGTGTTTGTGTGTGATGTTGGTGGTGTAGGTGGGGCTCATGCAGACAGGAACACCTGGAGAGACAGGTGTACAGGGCAGGAAGTGAGGATACTGGTCGTCTCCGTCCTCTATGTTCACAGTTAAAACAGCCGACGTGTTGAACTTCTCCTCGGTGTGTGATTCCTATTTCAAAACAAACAAGGTTGAACCCTGTTGTTTGTTCATTATAAAGCTTCAGTCTCAAGAGTTGTGATCTGGTTAAATGGTTGTAATAAAGGTGAGTTGGAGTTTGTAGCTTATTTACACCTGAAGGTCTCATTCACTCTGTTTTCAGGTATTTGTTTGATATCTAAACCCTGGGTGTGTGATGTCATAATCAGTTACCACAGGTGAGTCCTGTGTATGGCTGAATTACCTGGGCCCAGATGATGAGCTCCAGGTGAGTTCTGGTCTCGTAGTCCAGAGGTTTATTCAGGACTATGTTTCCACTGTTTGGTAAATCAATCCTGAAGAACCAGGCATCAGGCTGCAGGTGACAGGAGACAGGTGTGTTCAGTTGTCATAGAGACAGGTACGAGATGTGGTCAGAAGTATGTGGACAGGTCTGATCTTACCAATGATTGATCAATAATGTAAGTGATCATGTCTCCGTCTGCGTCAACTGCCTTCACAGTGAAAACCACAGAGTTGACTGCTGTCAGCTGCACACACAGAAAACTCTTCATTATTAATCATCTGCTGCTCCATAGAAACCAGAATCAGAATCAGGTGTTCATATGAACACGTGATGAACATGTTTTACCTCGGTGATGGTGAACGACTGAACCGTGTCCTGCAGGAAGTTTGGTCTGTTGTCGTTTTCATTCAGGATCTCCACCAGGATCCTGAACTGACTCTGAGGAAACAGATTGATTCACTGCTCAGGTCACAGTTAGACTCATTAACATCACTGCACAGGTGACCTACCTGCATGACATCATCCTCATAACAGGTGAGCTCTGCTATCAGCACCGATCCCTGCACCTGAGACAGACACATCTCTGTGTGAAGCTGTATGAAGACACAGGTGTTAGTGTCAGGTGTGTTGCAGGTGTACCTCTCTGTCCAGGACTCTGGACACTGATGTGTTGAGTCTGATGGTTCGACCCTCTAAGTAGAACCAGTCGGCATTTCCTCCAGTCAGACACAGTTTGACGGCATTCGCTCCTGGATCTCCGCTGATGCTGATGTTAGAGATGAACTGACCCGTCGGACTGTTCTCTCTGACTGATGCAAAGATGTCCGACCCCCCCAGACACAGACTGGCTGAGAACCAGAGACATCACACCTGTTACTGACCGATGCAGAGTATCAATAACTAATACCTGATCAATGACGATGATTAATTATTTGTGATTTAAATCATTTCACCAGTTTTAGACTGAATTTAATTTAAACTTCTCCTTCAACTGCTTCAACGACATGAGGAGTTTTTTCAGAGAAAAAGTTTGATTTATTGATCTGATGTAGATTTATTGATCCAATGCACATTTATTGATTTAATGCACATTTATTGATCTGTACTGATCAGTGATTTATATGATGTCTGACTGATAACACACAGTAGAGAGTGACAGGAACCAGAGCTGAAAATGTTCAATAATCATTAATCTCATTAATCAATGAATATATTGAAACCAGCTTCTCTTGTCAGGTGTGTGAGTGAACTGATGAACAGAACAAACAGGTCTCACCTGTAACAACATGATAAGATAACCTGAGAACCACCTGCCACAGCAGCAGTCTGCAGGGTCTCAGCATCTTCCTCCACCTCCTCCACCTTCACACCTCCACCTGAACAACACACAAACAACCTGTTTATGAACATGTTGGATATTTGCTCAGTGTCCTCTGAGCTGCTGTTCATCCTCTGTTTAAATCACATTTCTCTTCATGACTCATTAAACCCTGCAGACTGTTTCATCACAGCTCATTTACATTCATACACTCAACTTCATCTCTGAAGAATTTAACTTCCAGTGTCAGTCACCAGTGAACCTGCACGTCTTTGGACTGTGGGAGGAACCAGGAGAGAACCAGGAAAACCAGGAGAGAACCATGAGAGAACCAGGGGAACAAGGAGAGAACGGGGAGAACATGTAGACTCCACACAGAAAAGCTCCAGGGTTTAAACCCAGAATCCTTTCACTGTGAGGAGATGGTTTTAACCACTGCTCCACCTGCCCATTTTAAACTCAAATGATTCAGAATCATGTTTTCACTGATGATCTGTTTTATTGTCTCAGTCTTTGTTTTTATATTTTAAAGGACAAAGTTACAAACTGTCTCACATCAGAAAATAAAATCACTTCTCTGAGTTTTGAAGCATTTGTAGGATAAAACAACTGAGACTGAGACATTTAATGAACAGTGAATTCATTTAAAGATAAAAGAGACGTCACTGGTTTCAGATTCAGTTTGTGTCCTCCAGAAACAAGTAGAAACAAGTAGAAGTCAAAGAGAACTGACCTCAGAACAGTTACAGGCAACAAAACAAAGAATGAGTCAGATTCGTTCATCAGGACATGAACAGACTGAAAATCAGTAAAACACAGAAAACAAACAGCTGATTCACATGACCTTCAGAGAGGGAGGTGTTCACCTCCTCTGTCCTCAGAGAGGGAGGTGTTCACCTCCTCTGCTGAGTTGCTGTGATCAGAGGATTCACACAAATTGACCAATGTAATGGCAAATTTCTTTATCTGTAACCATTTGTGACGTCTAGACCATTTGCTTGTTTACATTCTCATCAGGATGTGCATTCTGTGGGATGCCCCAGGTGTGAAAGATCACCCCAGGGGTGGGGTGCCACTTCTAGTGGCAGACAAAGGGGTGCCAAGGAACAACAAGATCAAGGACCCTTTGTTCCCCTTGAGGGGTGTTCCTCAGGTATAAAGGTCTAGATGTCCCTATGTTCAGGGTCTTTTGCCATCTCCTGACTGCTCGGGTGGTGACTGACCTTTTTCTTGCAAGGAAAATAAAACTTTGTCGGCCAGCAGAAGTCTCTATTTCATTCTTCACCATGCAGCTGAAAATTTCCACACCAATCAGAATTGAGCTTTGACTCCAACATGGAAGACATTACTGTCATTTATCAGTCTGTCAGCTGATCAGTGAGTGATGTCATGATGATGCAGCTGCGATGTCATGATGATGCAGTGAGTGATGTCATGATGCAGCTCTGAGGATTAAAGTGTGGATTAATGTTAAAACACATCAGGAAACCACATACACACACCTGGTGACATCACTGTGTTATTTCTGTGTGTGTGAAGTTTTGCAGCGTTAGCAGCTAACACACAGTGACTGTCAGTACATCTAAAGTTAGAACCAGAATGGACCTGAGACCTGGACTCTGATCCAGACTCATGGCTCAGTTCAGATCCAGTAGTTTGATAATGATGTAAACACAGAGTAGATCCACAGATGCCTCCTCAGCAGCGTTCAGATTAATCAAAACATCATCATGAATCAAAACATTAAAGACAAAGCTGCTCTCAGTTAAACTGAATCAGAAAACGTGTTTAATAAAAATGTATATCCTTCATCAAGTCAAAGGATCAAACAGACGTGAACAGGTCATCGGCTTCCAACATTTAGAAACAAATCAATGAAAATATGAATTTATTTCTCAGTGAAAACTTGAACTGATCACAGACCTACTGTAAATACTGCAATACTGTAAATACTGCTATGCTATAAATACCATAAATACTGTTATACTGTAAATACTGTAAATACATACAGTTATACTGTAAATACTCATCCAGTGTTTCTGTCAGAGCAGCTGATTAAACAGAAACAGTTCAATACCGGTGGATTACAGAGGCTTTTATTCTGAAAAACCCCCTGAACAGGTTGGTGTCAGATAAACACTAACTGACTACTACTGATTAGGTACTGAGTAGTACTGATGAAGTACTGTTTCAGTCTTGAACCCACAGATTAATGTGAGGCTGCTGAACTCAACCAGCAGGATTATTATTGATTATTGATTATTTCTGATCTATTACCACTGATACACTGAGACTGAGTCATCGTATGTGAGAACTGATGTTTCTGATTCATGCTGAGGAACACACTGACATGTTTACATGTTTACATACGTGACCACAAACACATTGTGTGTGTACAGACTGACCTCACTTTCCTGTTGCTTACAGACCATCGGTGTCTCTCGCCCTCCGTCTGTTCAGGCCTCTCAGCTTCATGTTGTCACAGTTTTTATGTCATCATATTTTCATGTAGTAGCAGCAGAGTCTGAGTTTATTGTTCAGAGAGAAGAGAGAGCAGCCTGTCGCTGTGTGAGTCTCTGTGTGTGTGTTGTTGTGTAGTTGTGTTGTTGTGTTTGTGTGTGAGAGAGAGCATTAGCAGGGCTTACAGAGTATTACAGAGCAGATAAGTAGGCCAACATGCTGCAGGAGTTTAAACCAACAGGAGGCCTGATACAGGAAGTATTTACTGTAACTGAAGTATATAAATACTGCAGTATTATCACAGGACAGTGTACTAACAATAATATTAGAAGGACTGTTCATCTGTTCATCAGGTGGTTTGTTCATCAGGTGGTTTTTGTACAGGTGATCTGCCAGAAAAAAACAAAAAGACGAAACAACCGTTACAGAGAAAACCAGGACGAACAGCTGCAGCTGTAAAAAGCTGAGGTGGATCATCTTCATCTTCATCTTCATCAGAGTGGAAACCTGCTGAACACACTCAGGTGTGAATCCTCTGTCACAGTCACTGACTCTGTCTTCATCCTCACATTTAAAACCTCCTCCTCCTCTTAAACACGGTCATCCCTTTTTCCATCTTGACCCCCCCTCCTCCCTCCTCCTACCCCCTCCCCCTCCCCCTCTGTGTATTATTAAAGGTGAGTTTGTTCACTTCACCTGTTGTGTTTCAGCTCAGTCTTTGTTCTGCTGCTCTGACTTTTCTCAGATTTTCAGTCAGAAACAGACCTCAGCTGTCGATCTCACTGATGATGATGATGATGGTGATAGTGAAGATGTTGTCTCAGACAGGTTACAGGTGAGACCAGGTTCAGGAGTCAGACAGAAGAAAGCTGCAGAGACCCAGACCCTGATCCCCCAACCCAGACCCAGACCCAGACCACTGAAGATGTTTCACCTCTCATCTGAAAGACTTTCTCAGTTCTAGAGGCTGGTTGGGGGTTTAGGGGTTAACCTCTTGGAGGTCCTAGGAATCACTGACTGATTCTGCCTCAAGTCTTACTGGGCTTGAAGTGTTCAGGGATGTGGTTTTTGTTCAAGATCCTCCTGAGTGTTTCAGAGTCTGTTGTTCAGTTTATTGTTGTTTTCTTCTCAGTCTGTTGTGGATCTGTGGTCCTGACAGAGCTGATGGAGTTGACGGGGCATCTGTAGTATATTTAAAGCTCCACCACTGTCTGACTGTAGAAACTATTTGTGGACTGATAATGATGTTCCTGGTGCAGAGCTGAGAAACTGCAGGTGATAATCTGAAGGAGAAAACTGACAAAAAAAAACAAAAACTGTGAAGACAATTAAAAATAAGTCAAACTGAAACAAGTCAAAACTAAAGAAAAACTTCTGAGTCACTGTTGAAACCGGTGAAAAGACAAAAAATTAAATATAAGTTTATCAAAGCAGAGAGAGTCTCCATGAGAAAAAGAATCACATTGACATAAAGTTTCCACTGTTAAATTGGTGGTTTTCTGGATGGAGTTCAGAGTGTTTATTACACATCTCCTTCACACACATGTTGACGCTCTGAGTGAAAATGAAGCTAACTTCCTGTCAGAAGTCAGAGGTCACTGAGCCGACATCAGCTTTATTGAATCTGTCAGTGACTCATCTCACTTTATCTCCTCCAGGGCTCATGTTAAAGGAATAATCCACTCTAAAACACTGCAGAAAAAAATGTAGTTTTACCAGAGTCCAGGTTCACATCCATAATTTTCTGATACTTTCAACATATTTTGAACTTACATCAATTTATATAAAACAAAATCTTGTTTTCTATAAATTGTTTCCTAAAGAACTTACTTGCTGTTGTGCTTCAGTTGTGTAGAAATGTAATTTGTGGGAGACAAAGTTGTTTTCAGAGTAAAATGATCAGTTTTCTTGATGAAGTTCTGAACACACGATCGTCACATGTTGCAGCTGGAGGATGTATGTGTCTGGTGTTACCATGGTAACTGGCATGTCGTTTCCTGGGCTGTTTGATGGAGGTGATTAAAATGTCAGTTTGTGATGAATCTGCTGCAGAAACACGTCACTCATGTTTCCTCAGAGGGTGAAAAATAAATGTGAGGGAGGTTTCAGTTCTGTAGGTGAGCAGAGTCAGTGACAGGTGGACAGGAGCTCCACCCACAGACAGATGTGTCATTAATCTGAAATAATCACCTGAGCGAACAGTTTCACCTACACAGTTCAACATGTCACCAGTCGTCAGTCACGACTTCAGTCAGACTGGGGAGTCCTGAATCCTGCATTCAGGAAATATTCACACCCCTTCATTTTTTTCACAGCCTTATGCTAAAATCCAAAAATCTATTTTTTTCCTTCATCAGTCTACAATCAATATCATATAAAGTCAAAATGAGAACATAATTTTAGAAATGTTTGACAGGGGTGTTTCTTTCCAAATCAGGTCCAGTCAATTGAATTTACCACAGGTGGACTCCAGTCAAGATGTAGAAGCATCTCAAAGATGATCCAGAGAAGTGACAGGAACCTGAGCTAAAGTTCAAGTGTCATGGTAAAAGGTCTGAATACTTATGTCAATGTGAAATTTAAGTTTTTCCTCTTTTATTATTTTGCAGAACTTCCAAAATTCTGTTTTCACTTTGTCATTATGTAGTAATCATTGTAAGGCTGCAACATAACAAAATGTGGAAAAAGTCAAGGGGTCCGAATACTTTCTGAATGTACTGTATGAGCCATTTTTAACTGCATCTGTAAATAAATGATTCTCTACACATCCACTGTCACAACTACAAACAACTGAATCAACAAGGAAACGCGTGCATCTGTTGTGGTTAATAGGATTATTTTGATATGTTAATTTAAAATGTAACATGCAACCAGGTGGTTACCTGCATTTCCTCAGAAAAATATATTAGCCACAATCAGTTATTAATATTTTAACATTATTTTTAGGAAACAAAAATCTGAAATACTAATCTCAAACTGAAACCAACAGACAAATGTAAAAGCACAATATTTACATCTGAAGCGTAAATACTGAAGTGTCTGATTGTTTAAATTTTATTAAACAGAAAATTATTTTCATCTGACTTCATCGAACAAAAACTCATTTCTTTAATTTGTTTATTGTTTTTAATTTAATGACAAAGACTCTGATGTTTCAGCTACATTTCATCACAGTCACCTTCACTTCACAGATAAAAATACTACAAACAGGATTCTCCTCTTTAATTAACTTCAACAAGCTGTTTCTGTTTGTCTTCAACACAAACTCATGGAAACATTCAGACATTCTTTTTGATTTTCTGTTTTTTTCTCTAGACAACCTTCATGCTGTCTGCTAGTCACATTAGTCACAAAAATAGTCATCAACACTTTTCTGTAAAAAGAAATAGAAATAATAAAAACAGATCTGTAAAACCTGCACCATTAAAAACAACATCACCATGAAAATACTCCAATATCAACATTTATATTTCTGCACATGTTCACTCATTTTATGCCTCTGGGCTGAGATGTGGCTGTAATCTGATTACTGCTGCTTTATCAATAACTGACAAATTACAACTTTCAAAATAAGACAAATGAGAAAAACTTTCATAATAAGAGACAGCCAGAGTGTTTCAGTCCAGCTGAGATCTAAACTAAGGCTTTGCTCAGAAACTGTTTCCCTCCACTTGGTGATGAACAGTTTCCAGGATGAGTCTTTGAATGTCTGGAGAGTTTTTTAAAAAGCATTTGGCTCTGAAGATGAGATAATAAAAACATCTAGTCTGAGACTTAGTCTGAGATTCAGTCTGAAGACTCAGTCTGAGACTCGGTCTGAGGACAGTGTAAAACTTAGTCTGAGATTCAGTCTGAAGACAGTCCTTTTGACAGCTGTAGTTTCATGTCCGACAGCAGAGCAGCTTGTGAAAAACATTCCTGAACTCGGCATTGAAGGCGGTGTAGATGATCGGGTTAACGGCACTGTTGACATAGCCGAGCCACGTTACCACTGAGATAAGGGTGGGGCCAATGTCACATGACTGACACAATACCTTGGTGACGTGGACGACGAAGAAAGGAGTCCAACAGGCCAGAAACACACCTGCGACACAGAGACAGACAGTCATATTTATTCTTCTACAACATCTCATATGTTTCTAACCCTAACCACACTGAGAGTTAATAAAAAAGACTTCAGAGATATCTGTAGGACATTAAAGACAGACAGTAATCTACATATAGGTTGAGTTATAGAGGAGATGTGCACGTACAACATTGTGTCATCTGCATAGAAATGTATATTAGTCTGTGTTGGAGTGATAATTAAAGCTGTAACAACTGATATAAACAGATCAGTTAAATGAATTAGTATAAAAAATCAATATATTAACAGAAATTTATGAAAAACCAGTATTTCTAAAGTCTTGTAACAGCCCCATTCATCCTAACTGAATGACAGTGTCACCGATATGTTAAGGTCTTTTCTTTTCTCACAATCACAATGTCAGAGGCTCTGGGTCAAAGGATCCTGGTAGCTGGTCTCTGCCTCCTCAGCAGGACCTCAAACTGTCCCACCAACATCTTAAAAATCTGTCCTGAACCAGCCGTGATGGAGCTTCAGCACCTGGATGTTCATGGGCAAATATTTTGTCTTATTTTGTTAGTCTTTGTTTGCATTGTGCTGGATGTGAAAAGACCTTTATTCATACACAAATGTTTCTCTGAAGCTTGAGTGGATGAGTTAAAAAACAAAATCCAAAGGGATGTGAGCCTTTTTAAGTTCAAACTAAATCCGTTACAATATATCATCATTTAAAAATATCTTACAGGCAGTTTTTACAGTTTTACTTAAGTGTGATTATGAGTGTTGAAGTCTAAATGTGTATGTGGTGTGAAGCTGCTGCTGAGGCAGTAACATGGTTTCCAAGGAGATTGATAGAAGCAGTTTCTATTTTTACTGAGAGGATCACAGCTTTACTCTGTGTTACAGTTAAACACGAGGAACAGTTTGTGTAGTGAACAAACGTCCAGCTGAGAGAGAAGAAAATCTCTCATTTAACGGGAATAAATTCATCAGCTACAGCAGAGTTCGTTCTCAGTGTAGAGCTGCAGGCAGTCGAGCTGTCAGAGCATCTCCTGCAGAGAACTCATTTACTTATTTATTCATAGTTCATATTCTTCACATTCACTCATTTTCATAATACTGAGCACTGAGATAGACTGAGTGTGTGTAATCATTTTGTAGTAAATGATGTGTAACATTTGTGTTTCTGTTTTAATTTGAATTTAAATGATAATTTCTTGTATATGAGAACAACAGAAAACAAACTAGATTTCAAAGCTGCTGTGACGAAATAACACTGTATTGAAAACTGAAACACTGAAGGAATAATTCAGCGTTTTGATTAAATAGTTTTTATGTTTTTGTCAGTGTGAGATGGGTCTGTCAAAAATGATTTTATGATCTTTACATCTGATTTTGAATCTTTGTCCATCGTGCATCCATCAGTGTTTTAGTGCTGTGATGATAAATCAGAGGAAACGACTATTTTAAGGCTCCGACCATGAACCACAGAGTCCACAGTTCAGGTCCTGCTGATGGTCTTTGTTTCATGTTGTTCCTCATCTCTGTCAACTACATTCAGCTCTCTGATGAAGATGTCCCCAAAATACTTCCTTAGAAATACTTCTCACACGCCCTCTCAGACCTGGTCCTGACCTGGTTTAGGTCCTGGTTGTGGTTCTGGGACTGTTTCTGGTTGTGGTTTTGGTACTCACCGACGACGACCGGCAGGACCTTCATGGCTTTGCGCTCTCTCCCGCTGACTCTGCTGCTCTTGCTGTTTCTTCTTCCTCTCTTTGCAGCAGCGTTGTTCTTCATCAGGCCGTTCTCTCTGCTGCGTCCCTCCCTCCTCTCTGTGGCGTCTCCGTCCGACACGCTGTCCATCTGCGTCGTCATCGGGTCGCTTTCCGCCGCCGCCACCATCGCCCCATCCGGCTGCTCCTCCATCACTGGGGTCATTGAGGGCATGGTCATGGAGACAGTGGAGGGGGAGGTGGGGCTGAGGCCGGTTGGAGTGGTGTACACCACCTTCTCTGGTCTCTCAGTCGTTGTAGCTTTAGCTTGCCGTAGAGCCGAGCTGAGACGTAAAGAGAGAGCCGGACGACCGGCTCGACCCGCCGGAGATCGGCTGCGACCGCTCCACCGCCGCAGGCCTCGAAACATCCAGTAATACAAAAAGAGCATGACAGGACAAGGCACGAAGAAGGAGCAGACCGACGAGTACACCACAAAACGGTCGTCCTCCAGTTTGCACACGCTCGGATCGCGATCTGGCACCTGGTTCAGACCGAAGATGACTGGACTGGCCACGCCCAGAGACAGAACCCAGGTAGCTGTGATGAGGGCCAGCTGACGGACACTGAACTGGTTCCTGTTGTACTTCAGAGGAACCACCACAGCGATGTACCTGCAATACAATACAGACAGGTGAGACCACCATGTACCTGTACTACAGTACAGACAGGTGAGACCACCGCCAGGTGAGACCACTGTGTGCCTGTACTGCAGTACAGACAGGTGAGACCACCACGTACCTGTTGTCATCCGTATCAAATGTGTTTGATGGTGTTTTGTTTTGTTGTTTGTTTAAACAGCTCCAGATGTTCTGATCCAGCTGTGTGTGCTGCTGTGAGAGTTTGTACATTAACACAAACATGTTCGTGTATGAACGTCATATTCGTCATATTAAGTCTCATATCTGAACATCAGTTTTCTGAAAAGTAAATGCTCGGTGATCAGTGTAGTTTATATTTATTCATGTTTTATCAGGAAAAAAATGGCGCTAGTACACTTAGTCTGACTCACTGTTTCATTACATTTCACGCTGAAAGCTGTCAGTCGCCACGTTAACAGCTGTCATCCAGGAAATCATCCATATCTCCCTAACAAGGTGTTAACAGTGTTATCACTGCTCCATAAATATCCATACATTTTATTCATATGTTCACAGATTAAATACAGACGTCTTTTCTCTGCCTGGTGGAGAACACTGTCACCTTCAGGGATTTAACTCTGCTCTGTGAAGAGTGACCACACTGAGAGAAGATTAAAAACACATTTAATGAGAGTAGTTTATTTTTAACAGACTCATTCATTTCATTCTCGTTCATTAAGATTCATTCAGTTCTCTTTAATAACAACCTTTTCTGTACGAAGGAGGAGGAAATATTCAGTCTCATGACACATTCAGGTCAAACTTGAAGTTGTGTAATTTGAAAATCGGAATTAGCTCTGCTGCCAATTAAAGCATTTATCTGTTATATAATGGAGGTCACTGCACTGAGCTGAGAAGCAGCTGATTTATAATTTATATACATGATGAAGATATCTCAGATTATCTTCATTTCTCCTCTTGTTGCACGTGAATTCATCTTTTAATTAGATTTAGATCCAGGTTTGACCTCATGTTACACATACACGTGACACTTTGGACAGGTAAACTCACCTGTCCACACTGATGGCACACAGGTTGAGGATGGAGGCAGTGCACAGCATCACGTCCATGGTCATCAGAGCGTCACAGATGTAGGTGCTCAATGTCCAGATCCCTCCCAGAAACTAAACCGACAGAACAGACACACAGGTCCTCATAAAACACCCTGTACTGCAGCTACACTGTCTAACACTGTCCCCACTGTCTAAATGTTTTCATCCAAAGTGTCCTCAGTGTGCCAAAGTAAACTCACACTCACACATACACATCCTCATTGACCTCAGTGTAGATGTTGATGTCTATAAACGTCCTCAATCTGCAAACTGTCCTCACAAACCCTTGTCTTAATCGATGTCAGAGCAGCCAAACAGTTCTCACGTTCTTTCACTTTTTTAAGTTTTATTAGTTTGTAAGGTCTGATGTTGTATTAGTCCTCAGCACCTCATAAACATGTCCTCACGATCTGTATTGACTACTGGTTCTCATAAACACTTACCTCTGAGTACACGTAGAGTGGCAGCACCAGCACGGCCAGCAGCAGGTCGGCCACCGCCAGGCTGATGATGAAGTAGTTGGTGGCGGTTTTCAGGGAGCGCTCAGTGAGCACGCTCAGACACACCAGGACATTCCCCAGGATGATGACCAGGATCAGAGGGACACCAAGGATCAGGGCCAGGTAGTTGTAGTTCTTCAGGTGAGTCTCACCTGGAGGGCTGCCAGGTGTCACATTGTCCATGATGGAGGCCCTGAACACAGCAGCTGGGCTGCACTCAACATCTGGACATGACAGAGTTCAGTATCAGTGTTGACTGAGTTTAACAGAGTCAGTGTTGATGATGTGGACTGGTCTCACCTCGCTGTTATCTGTCCTAGGTGTTGGCTCAGTGCTCTCTGTGTATCATCCTCAGCACTTTGATGGAAAAATGAATCTGTGTTCCTCGGATTTTTCTCTTCACTCATCATCATCAGATCTGACTGTGAATAACAAACTACAGACAATTTATTTTGACACAGTGGATTAATCTGCTGCTAAAAATAGTCCCCAATAAATCAACTGTTTCTTCCCGTTGGTTCAGTAAAAACTAGAGACCAGCTGTGTTTCATTACAAATAAATAAATAAACATATATTTGTGGTGATTTTAAAGATTTGGATCATGTAGGTTCCAGTCCAAACACATGATGATGATTTGTGTAAAGTGTATTTAAAATACAATATTAAAAATAGTAAATTTAATAAAATGATTGACCAATAAAAACAAAAACAGCAGTAGATCAAGTGGAAACACGACTGTCCTGCCTTCTACTAGTGAAAAAGAAGTAAATGAAGGTCATGTGACAGCCGCTATCACATGATTCAGTCTTTTAAATGCTACAGGAATAAGAATATCTTTGTTGAGAGTAACACTGGTCTGGAGGAAGGAGCGACTGATCTAACTGATCTCAAATCAGCAGAAACTCCACCTCTGATATTTCCCTTCAGTCTCTCTTTTTTCTCATGTTTCTGAAACTCTGCTGGAGTTTGTTGTAGCTGCAGTGAATGAAATCAAAGCCCAGCTGCTGATCTCTGATGGAGGAGGGTGGAGGTGTTCATCTGCAGTAGGTGATTCTTATTGGTTTGATTCAGGTTGACGGGTCACAAAATAAAACCAGGATGGAGGTAGAAGCAGTTTCTCCTCCCTCAGTGTGGATGATCTGTCACAGCGGCCATATTGTTTCTGATGATAAATGACGACCTCCAGCTCACACACATTATTGTTGAGCATGTCTGGATGTTGATAACAAACAGTCTGATGTTGTGTTTCTGTTTGTGATTCACGCTGAGCCCGCAGCGCTCTTATTTTGGCGGTTACATAAGGAAGTGGAGCAGGTTGTATTAAATGTCAGCAGCATTGTTTGGTGAAGTGTCTCCTCTCAGAGTGAATCAGATCACAGAGCTGCTCTCATCCTGTGATGCTGCTCTCCAACAGCCTCACCGTTACCATGACACCTGTGATGAGGACTGACACACCGAAATACACACACTAACATATGTACACAACTTGATTCAACAGCTTCACCATTACCATGACGACCAGAGATGACGATGAACACTCATACACTAAAACACCCTGTAAACCTGTAGTATCAGAAACTTTTGTTGGTCACAGTTTATTTTCTGTAAAAATCCAAAAGCCAGTTAAAATCTCTTTGGCTTTTTGTGGAGGGAACCAGGGTGATGCTAACTTCAGGACTGGATCCCTGCAGGACCTGAGACCTGATCTGTATTTTACCTGAAGTTGTTTATAAGAAACACCTGATCAATAGTAACCAGATGTACAGTCCCAGTCCATCCAATAATTGTCCAGATAATTGTGTCTGCACCACAGTGTTGGATTAACCAGCTGTTAGCCTGAAAACTAACAACATGTCTGTGGCTGAGAGATCTGAAGGTGAACACAGAGGACGACGAGGCCCGAAAGCTCCATCTGCAGCTGGATGTCACAACACAAACAGACCAAACAACTCCCATCAGGCTGATGAACTGTGGAGCTCGTCGCCTCCTGCTGCTCTGCAGCTTCAACTCACCAGATTCTCATCAGCTCAGTTCACAGACAACGTTTCTGCATTGGCTGTCAGTCGGTGGCTTCTCATCGACAGGATGTCAATATCAGATGACAGAGAGCATGCTGGGAGACATTAACCATGAAGCCAGAGAGCAACAAAACAAAAGGATGGCTGGAGGTGTGTTCAGTTTGTGTTTCAGCTCTGTCTGACTAATGGGCTGTTAACAGGCGCTCTGATTCATCACAGCAGGAAGTCTCACTAATAAACACATTCAACTACAGAGCTGCTGCCAGAGACACACAGCAGCTCAGCTTCTGCCTCCACTGAAACCTGAAGACCAGCTGAAACCTTTACACAGACCTGAAGACCAAGTGAAACCTTCAGACAGACCTGAAGACCAACTGAAACCTTTACACAGACCTGAAGACCAACTGAAACCTGAAGACCAACTGAAACCTTCAGACAGACCTGAAGACCAGCTGAAACCTTCAGACAGATCTGAAGACCAGCTGAAACCTTTTACAGTCTTACATTATCTTTAGGGTCAGAATATTGTTGTTCTGACAATAGTTGATTCAACTTTGCCTCCAAACCCACAGATGTTTCAATGATTTAAAAAAAATGTTCTGATGTGAAAACCTGAAGTTTAGATTTGAAATAGTTTGTTGTGTCTGTGAATGTAATCCTTTCAGATTTCGTGTTTACATTTCTGTCATCTGTTGCCATGGTAACCCCCCTGTGTGACAGGTGTGGTGACGTCTCAACACACAGGTGTCTGTTGTGATGTTGAGAGGATGATCATTAGCAGCATTGACTAATGTCAGACTCTCTGGTGTTTGAGTCAGGAATCAGGTCCAGACTGTGGAAGAGCTTCACTCCTGTCATCTCTGAAATAACAGACCTCATGTTTTCAGGACACTCAGAGAAAAGAGGAGGCGGACATGTTAAATCAGAAACCATAGCAACTGACCTGAAGACATTTACCTCAGAGTGATTTACACCAGTTAATCAGAGCGTGTCACTTGGAGGAGGAGGAGGACTGAATGAGTCTGGAGGTGGAGGACTGAGGAGGTGGAGCATCATATTCTGGGCTGTTTTCCAGCGGGAACTCAGAAGTTACTCTTTGTGTTGTAGTTCAGTCACAGGGTGGAGTTTTAGTTTACTGTGGTTTATTTACTGTGAGTGGGCTTGACTGTTTTATTCTCACTTCAGCCTGAGATACTTTATAACTGTGGTTAGTTTTTATAAAGCAAACACTGAGTCATTACGTCTGTGATGGAAACAGTGATCAGTCTTCATACCTTCACACCTTACATCCACAGGATTCAGCTGTTTGTTCTGCTTGTTGCAGCTTGGTCACAGTTTCAGCGTAAAGCATCTGTTTTTAGATTTAAATCATACTTTACAGCTCTTTAAAGACATTTTCTGTTTTGATTCAACAAATCTGCATCTAATTCAGATTTGGTGATAGATGTTTTGTCCTCTGTTCAAGTCAGAAGTGAATCAATATGAAGCAACATGTTGATAATCTGAAGCAATGTTGACGATCTAAAGCAACACGTTGATAATCTGAAGCAATGTTGACGATCTGAAACAACATGTTGATGATCTGAAGTAACATGTTGACGATCTGAAGCAATGCTGACGATCTGAAGCAATGCTGATGATCTGAAGCAACATGTTGATGATCTGAAGTAACATGTTGACGATCTGAAGCAACGTTGACGATCTGAAGCAACATGTTGACGATCTGTAGCAATGCTGACGATCTGAAGCAATGTTGATGATCTGAAGCAACATGTTGATGATTTGAAGCAATGCTGACTATCTGAAATAACATGATGATTTGTTGATGACGTGTTGTTGATGTGGAGCGATTCTCTCTTAGGAATGATTTGATTCTAAGCAGACATGAGACCAGACGTCAAAGCTACGTCAGGGTCTGGTCACTACAACATGGAGCTGTAGTTTTTTATTTATTATAATCTATTTATATTCTATTTATATTTACAGGAATAAAATTTAAAGAAATTTATAAAAATTTAAGAATGAACTTTGACACTGGTGATGCAGAACCAACTGATCTCTGCTCTGTGGTCCAGTGAACAGGTGCTTGTGTGTGATCAGTTGACTGGTAATGACATCACCGGTGAGTCATGTTTGGTGGGTGTGGCCTTAGCTGCTCTGTAAATGAAGATGAATTAATGTTCTGAGCTGCAGGTGTTCAACAGCTGGACTGCTTTAATATGAGGTCATCAGGTCATGGTCATGAGGTGACGTGATGGGGAGAGGATGCCGACTCTGAACACAGACTATAATCTATAATCCATTAATTAATGATGATAAATAAATGTCAGATCTGGTCCATAATCCAGCTGATAAAACATCTGGGCAGAGACATGTTTCTGATATTTTCACAATAAAAGTCTTATACACACAAACATGCGATATTTCATGTCTGAAGGTTAAAGTAGTTTTTTTTCTTCAGACTCTGTTTCTGTCTTTACATCAGCAGCAGGTGTATTGATCATAGCGATCTGTTAACAGGAATGAATCAGCACACTGAGCCGAGTCTGATTCATCAAACTCTTTACATCCATCAGACAACAACAGCTGTTTATTATGAAATACTGTCTGTTAATCATCAGAGTTTCTGATAATCAACCAACATGAATAATTTAAATATGAACCACAAACACTATACTTTTACTTTGGTAAGAACTGACACATCTGCTCCATCTATAGGATGCAAACAACAAACTAACACCAAAGAAAAAATACTATAAATACTACCACTCCTCCATAGTACTACTACTGACCCTTAATCCTTCACTTAAAACTCAGGAGCAGTTGAACAGATGTAAAAACATAATTAAAATGTTGAGCAGTGACGTCATGTTCATGGAAATGGAGCCATGATAAAATAAATAAAACTTTGAACCTGAAACTACTCAGACGTTAGAAACAGAAGAGATCAGTTACTGAAGAAAGAAACAAGTTCAAACTCTAAAACAACACACTATTAAAAACAACAGACGCTAAATAAAATGTTGGATTATGAGACTCAGAACAGAACAGAACAGATCAGATCAGATCAGATCAGATCAGATC
>BRZM01000880.1:32823-69088 GCA_033238685.1 Lates japonicus
GAACAGAACAGATCAGATCAGATCAGATCAGATCAGATCAGATCAGATCAGATCAAATCAGATCAGAACAGAACAGAACAGAACAGAACAGAACAGAACATGATCCTTGTTCTCTCGCTGATCCAACAAATTTAAAAAAAGAAGAACATTTTAATTTCTCACAATAAAGAAAAAACAGAATAAAGATTCAAACTCACAGTTTAGAGTAAAAGATCCTCCTTCAGGAAAAACCCATGTCTGCTCCTCCTGCTCCTCCTGCTCCTTTGCTCCTCTGCTCCTCTGGTTCTCCTCCCTCAGTCAACTCAGTTTTATTTAATCTCTCTGGAAATTCTCAGTCCTTCTCTCTCTCTCTTCCTTTCTTTGTCAGGGTCTCCTCCTCCTGTTTCTCCTCCTTGTCTCCTCTGGTCTGAACTGAAAAAAACTTTTTTCTTCTCGTTTATAAAAAGATTCAAACACCATCCACTCCTCTCTACGCCTCCCTCTCTCTCTCTCTTTCTTTCTCTCCCCCTCTCTCTCTCAGCATCAGTCTGCCTTTTTCTCCCTCTCCCCTCTCCCCCCTCCCTCCCTCTCTCTCTCTCTCTCTCTCTGGTTATTGCTGCTCTCTGATTGGCTGACAGGAGTGATGTAGAAACCCTCCCTCTCTCTCTCTCTCCTCCATCTCAGCGGGTATTTTTTCTTCTTCTCTCTTTGTTCTGATCTTCCTCTTCTTCTTCTTCTGTGGTGTCTTGCTGATGTCTTCCTGTTGCTTTAGTTATTTAAATATTAAACCTGTGTGATTCCTCTTTACTTTTCTGACAAATACAAACTGACTCTGCAGGAACATTTAAGTTTTTATCATTAATATTAATTCATTATTAATACAGTGAGAAGAAAGTCATAATTTTTCTAGGAACTATTTGAATAATTAACCGTCAGGTCTGACCTGCTCATTCCACCTTAAAAAAACATGGGCAAACAGCATCACATCAGGCTCATTCCACCTTAAATAAAAATTTGGGCAAACAGCTTGCTCCTGTCAGACAGTGCTCAGGGTGAAAACAGGTGGTTAAATGTCACCTGGAGGACACCTGATCTGAGGTCAATTTGCTGTTTATCTGCCTGGAAACAGAGCCTGCTCAGGAATCTGACCTCAGGTCAGCTCTGTTGGCTCATTGGTATTGTGGTTTCAGCAGCAGCAGCTCTGCTCAGTACTTTTCTTCTTCTTCTTTGTAATTTTGATCAGCTGCTGTTTTCTACAGAACATCACTGAGTGTTTGGAGGAAACAGAAGGTGGATCTAACTGAAGTCAAGACGAATTGTTGTTAATCTGTTTGTTCCATTTAGCTGCAGAGTGAATCTTTATTATTATAAAATAACTGTTTTATATTGTATCTAACTGATGGACAGGACAGGAGAGAGCAGCTGTGGCTCAGGAGGTACAGTGGGTCGCCCACCAATCAGAAAGTCGTGGTTTGATCCCCGGCTCCGTGTGCTGACGTGTCCTCGGGTAAGATACTGAACCTCAAGTTATCATCAGTGTGTAAATGTCACCTGTAGAGTGGTTGACTTAACCATTTACCATCCACCAACCAAGGTGAGTTTGGTTACAGTTAGGTGGGGATGGATGGAGGGTGGATGGAGGAGGAGGGTGGATGGAGAAGGATGGATGGAGGAGGGTGGATGGAGGAGGTGGGTGGATGGAGGAGGGTGGATGGATGGAGGAGGGTGGATGGTGGGTGGATGGAGAAGGATGGATGGAGGAGGGTGGATGCAGGGTGGATGGAGGAGAGTGGATGGATGGAGGAGAGTGGATGGAGGGTGGATGCAGGGTGGATGGAGGAGGAGGGTGGATGGAGAAGTTGTTGGGGTGTCAGGGATCTTCGCAGCAGCTTCCTCCTCCAACTTTATCTCTTCCTCACACTCCTCCTCACCTTCATGTCTTTACTCTCCTCTCAGTCTGTTTCCATGGTGATTCATTGGTTAACTTCCTGTTTATGCCTCTGTTATTTTTATTCATCAATAATCTGCATGTAGAAACTGAAGACACAATAACTACTGAGAACGGTCAATAACATGATCAATAACATAATCAGAGCAGCAGCAGTTTCAGTGATGATGGTCTGACTGACCACAGTAACTCTAACTCCATGGTCCAATTAAAAGCTCAGATCTACAATTGACAGATGTTAAAATAAACTCACATGTAAACTCACATAGAATCACAGAATATTTCAATATGTGTAAAATTAATTAACTTTTTATGAAAAGCAACTTTCATTTATAAACCCACAGTCCTACACCAGATATATTTCACTATGTCGACAGGCTGACGACAGGCTGATGACAAACCGATGACAGGCCGACAACAGGTTGACAACAGGGCAGTAACACACTGACAACAAACAGATGACGGGCCAACAACAAACCGACGACAGGCTGATGACATTCTGATTACAAACCGACAACGGGTTGACGACAGGCCGATGACAGGGCAATAACACACTGACGACAAACCACACCTGTCGCTTTCATATGTGAGAGTCACATGTGTCAAACTGTGAGGTCATGTGATTCAGTTGTTTGTAGAAATGGTTTTGTATGTTAAATTCAGTTTTAAGAAGAAGAAACTAAAACATTTTTAAATCCTGAGTGATGAAGATTTAAAACTTGTGTTTCCTGTGAAGTGAAACTTGCAGCCTGTTTTATCCGGTGTCCATGTTGTTGTATAACATGTTATTGTTGGTGGTTCAGTCCTTCACTCTCTGTGCTGAGCTTCATTATGAACCTGAGAGTCTGAACGCTCCACATGTTAATTAGCTCGCTGTTATTAGCATTTGTGAGAGGAAGCAGCAAAGATGTTCTTTTATCCTCATTCATGATGCTGCTGCTGCTGAACGTATGTTTCATACATTATTCATCACATATGGACGATTTAAAACTTTTTATTCTTTCTTAATCTGTGACAGACATATCAAACTGTATTAAATCCTGTTTTACACCAATTAAAAAAACCCGATGGATTCATTTAAATAATAGAATCTATAATTAGACTGAACACATGAAAACATGCTAATGAGAGACACACAGACCCACTCACACATTTAATTTGTTTTCTAATGGACCACAGACTCAAACATCATCAGCTGATCTGCATAAAAACTATTAATAATAATAATAACAACCCATTCAGATATAAACTAATAATAACTAATAACTGGTCAGACGCAGATGATTTCACACAGACATAATAACATCTACAGAAAAGGCTGAAGTGTGATTACACTAAATATTTCCGGTCAGATGTGAAATAGGAATCCAATTTTTAAATTTTAAATAGAGTGTAGATGTGTTTATCTTTTCATTCTCAGAGACATGAAAACTGTTTGTATCAGTTGTTTCAGAGCTGATGTCTCCTCTGTTGTTTGTCCTTCATCCTCCTCTTCTTCACCTCTGCGAAATAACGTTTCACACGTCTCATCATCTGTGACAGAAACTGAACCTGGTTCCTGATCAGATCTCATTTTCTCCATCCTTCACCTCCACCTGCTCCACACGCACTTTAAGTTTTAACTTTTCCTCGTCTAGTTTCAGTTTCATACTGAACATGTGACATATTCTCAGTAAACTGACTTATAATCAGCTGTTTATTGAGTCATGTGACTCGTTCGCTCTCATCTCTTCCTGTGACATTACAACTGATCAGAGATCTGATTGACTTTTAATTACAAACCAGATATAAAACTGGCTCCATGAATCTTCTTCATGTTTCAGTGACTGGACGTCAGTTTTAGTTTCTGTATTTAACTGTTGTTTCCCTCAAACAGCAGCAGAAATAATTTAATGTTCAGTTCATGTTGTTTCTGAAACAGATGAATGTCTGAAACATGATTTTATGGTTTAAACTGATTTTTCCTGTTTCATCAAACCGATGAAGCTGCGTCTGAGGCTTAAATCTTTCACACTCAGATTATCAGATTATCAGATTACATGTTTCAGCACATGTAATTTTTATTTAAAGCTGAGGGTTGAAACTTAACTGTGATTGGTCAACAAGCCCAACCTGAACCCTGAGGGTCACCTAGATCGTGAACTATAGAGGACTGATCTGCTGTTTATGTGTGTGACTCTCAGTGCTGGCAGAAGTAATCAGATACTCATTGGTAAAAGTATTAGTAACACAAACTAACAGATGGAGGCAGCGGTATTCCAGCAACTCCTGTGTGGTGCTCAGTAAAATTCCTGTTTTTGTCAATGGAGTCTGGTAGTGATATATAGAGATGTGTCTGGTTAAACTAAAAGGATCTTCCTCTTTAATAAAAAGCTCTGTCTCTGTAGGAATCCTATCATAATGTTGTCAGACACTAAGAAGAACAATCTGAGCCTGTCTTTAATGGACACACTTTGACCTGGACGATTGATCATTGGATTAAACTGTAGCAGCTGTTCACTGATCCTGATCAATAGTTATCATCAGGTCAAGTTCTGGGTGTAAACGTCCCTCTGTGGAGAGATGTGGACAGACGTGGAAACCAATAGACTGAACCATCAGTAGTTTTATTGATCAGTTGACTGAGACTGAGAGACTGTGAAGAGTTTTGTTTGAGCTTTGATTTTAAAAACTGTGAACTGGTCCTTTAACTCTGGGTCAGGTGTTGGTGTTTCTCAAGTTGAAGTTGATCCTCTGATTTTCCTGCTGTGAGTTTTTCCTTCCCTTCAGTCTGACAAAGTTAAAGGTTAAACATTATCAGAATATAAATGTTGTGTCAGAGGATCAATAATCTATAATCAGCTGTAATCATGAATGATGATCTGACCTTTTCTGACTGAGCAGAAAACTTCCTGTTTGACATTTAAAGACTTGAAACTGTTTCTGTTCAGAGTGGCTGAGGGAGGTTTTTATTTATTTATTTGTTTGTTTGTAGGAGGAGGTGTGAGAACATTAATGTGTGATCACATGACTTTCCATTTTTACTGAAGAACAAAGACCTGATTCATCACAGAGGAAACCTTTATTCTGAAAGGATCAAGTCAAGAATGAACATTCATGGTCTGCTGTCGTATAAACTTCATATAAACTAATTAGTTCCTTCTCTGATATTTCAGTCTTTACAGTTTGATCTCTGACCTCTGACCACATACAGTCTTTACAGTTTGAATTTCCAGCCACAGAAAGTTCACTCTCTGTTTTAACTTAACAGATTAACTCCAGGAAGGATGGAGGGATGGATAGAGGGATGGAAGGATAGAGGGATGGATGAAAGGATGGATGGAGGGATAGAAGGATGGAAGGATGAAGTATGGATGAAAGGATGGATGGAGGGATAGGTAATGGAAGGATAGAAGGATGAGTTTGGAAGGATGGAAGATTAGAAGGATGGAGGGATGGATGAAAGGATGGAAGGATAGAAGGATGGAAGGATAGAGGGATGAATGGTTGGAGGGATGGCTGCTGTTGCCATGGAGAAAAATACACGTTGCCATGGTAACTGAATTCACCCTGAGCCAGATTTTAACACTGAACTTCAGTTTAGATGCATCTTGGGAGTCATAGTTCTCCCTCTGAGTGTTTGTGTTGAACGTTTGTTGATGATTGAAGCAAGAAACAGCAACACTTCACTGTAAAAATCTTGATTTTCTCCTGTTAAAAATTGTGACGTCTTAACTCCTTTGACCCTTAACCTTTAACCTTTGACCTTTAAGATAAACTCAGTTACAGTTTGAAGTTGAAACAGGATGAGCAGGTCTGATGATTCGTTTCATTTCTTTCCGATTCCGAACGGGTCGGAGGTGGCGCTGCCTGCCTTCTCGTCACCGCCCTGCAGGGAGGAGCCCAGGTTCACAGTGAGACAGGTGGGGAGGACGCAGCGCGACTGGACAAAGCTGCTAATGCTGCAGGTGAGACAGGTGAGGACAGAGAGGACAGGTGAGACTCTGAGAACCTGAGACTGAACTCACCAATCTTCTTCATTATCTATCTTTATTATCTTTCATCATCATCATGTCACCACGGGAAACATCACTGATCTCATGATAACTTGATCATAGATCAATAATCGCTGCTGTTGTCAAACTCTCCAACAGGAGGTTCTTTGGCTCCGCCCACTGTTGTTTTCATCAGCCAATCAGATCATTTCACAGAGGTTAGAGGTCAGAGGTCATACGTACTCCATAGAGGCGTCCCTGAAACACAGAGAGAGCGACACAGTTTCACACCTGGACAGATTTTTACCTGTAAACACCACAGGTGAGCAGGTGAACAGGTGAGTGTCAGGTAAGCAGGTGAGCAGATGGAGAATCTCACCTTGTGTCCGGTGAAAAACTGAAGCTGTAAAACAAACAGAAACAGTTTGAACCTGATTCACCTGAAACCCGGTTTAAAGGTTCAGAGGAGGAAGAACTCACACGGAGGGAAAGTTGCTCGACATGTCGCTCGATCTGACGATGGAAAACAAAATAAATAAACATAAATAAATAAACATCTTCTGCTCTAAAACTTTTTGATTTTCTAAATGAAATCAAAAAGATAAAAATAATATTTTGGTGTTTCCTGAACCAACCCTGAGACGTCGTCTGTCGTCGTGTTGACGTCATGAAGAGACTCAAACCTGCAGAGAAATCAATCATCTCATTACTGATAATCATCATCATCATCATTATCATCATCATCACCATCGTCATCATTGTCATTAATATAAGATATCTCTCATTAATTATTATGAAGATGATTCTGATTTTATAATTCAGTTTTCTCCTGTAATGATTTCAGATTATATTTTCTCTTTTCTTTATTTTAATTCTGAACATGATTCAGATTTGATTAATTATCAGATTTCATCGTTAATTATCAGATTTTCGTCACAATAATAAGAATGATGTAAAATAAAAATCTCTCAGTGAATCAGGAGAAAACTCTGACCAGAAATTTATTTTGTCGTTTTCATGTTGAACAGTGAATAAAAATCATCAGATCTATAATCAGGAGATTTTTTATGATTTTTCATTGTCAGAATCTGATGATTATACATAAAATCTGTTTATAAATATTCTTTACAGGAAGTTGATCTGATCCCAGGTCAGATGAAGATCGACAGGTGAGGATGAAGTTTCAGACTTACCTGGTGGAGTTTCCCTCTCTGTCGTCCAACAGGTGAAGACGTCCTGAGTCCTGGTCGTCATGGCTACAGACAGGAAACGGACTCAGAATCAGTCTGATCTTCAGACTCTGGACATGTTCAGGTGTCAGACTCACCTGGAGTGGTTGGATGGAGGAGGAAGAGGAGCAGCAGAGGCTGTCACCAACACCATCACCATCATCATCATCATCTTCATCATGGTGGTCGTCGTGGTGATGAGGAGCGGAGCGACAGACTTGAGTGTTTGTCACAGACAGAGGGGGCTGTATTTATACTGATCTGAGGTCAGATTTAAACCTGCCCACTGTTCCCAGACACCACCAGCTGAAGGTCATGTGATGTCACGTGAAGGTCATGTGACCTTCAGCCTGTCAGAGGATGAATGATCCTCAGGTCGTTTAGATATTTACTGAGGGTTGTTATCAGCTGATATCAGCAGCTCCATGGCAACAGCCCTGATCTCTGATCACTGTCCCTACGGAAACATCATGATGTCATCATGACACAGGGTGAGAACTTTACTCTCTCACAGAAACAGATACTCAGTTACTTAGTTAATCAGTTACTTATTTACTGGGGCTGTGACGATTCAGATGATTTCACTCCTTTATGTTTATCTGTTTATATCTGAGCAGGCGACAGTAAAGTGTGAACTTTCATTCAGGAAACTAAACAGCAGATGGATGGACAGACGGACAGACCTCAGGAATCATTGATTATAAAATCTGCAGAGTCAGATTTATCATCTTTCTGCTCTTTGATGTTTGAAATGTGAAACTCACTCAGTGTAAAAGTCGACACGTTGTTGGACGTGATGACAAAAACAGAAGAAACTGAACTTCAATCAACAGCTTTGTTTATTTTCTTCAACATTTATTTAATATTTTATAAGTTAACACATTTACACAAACTGACAAACGACAACACGTCACTGTTTCCATCACACATCATATTTCCAGCAGAGGAAGGAAAAACCACAGAGACTCAGTCACAGGAAAACATCGTCCACTTCCTGAAAATTAAAAAAGGAATAAAATAAAAAGAGAAACGACGAGAGGAGGAATGAGAGAGAATCCAATGCATGTCAGGGACGTTTCTATTCGTCACGCTGTGTAAACTCTGTGTGATTGTGTGTTTGGACAGTCGGTGTTTATCGGAAGTCATCAGCAGAGAACATGCCCTTGGCGCGGCGCAGGATCGAGTCCTTGGACGCGTCGTATGGATGCTCTTTGGATGGGATCTCCAGCACGGCCGGGATCGACTGCATGTGGGCGTCGATGGCGTGGCGGATCATCTCTGCGATGAACTGGTTGATCAGGATGATGCCGATGTCATTACGAGCCAGGAAGCTCCTGCACAGAGAGACGGAGGTCAGAGGTCAAACAAACACACACCAAACTCCATTCACATTTCTAGCAATTTAACACTCAGACTCACAGTGGGAAATATCCACGTAGTAAAGTAAAAGTTATGATATTTTATGAATTAACAGGAGCCACTGGTTTTATATTCATATAATTAATATAAAATATTCAAGTTTCTACTAATTTATTATTCCAGTTGATGCTGGTAAATGATGAGTTCTGCTTTTTAGTAATTTTTAATTCATTACTATTGTTGTTTGCTTCTTTATCTTAAAACATTTGGTCCCTGATGATTAAAACTATTTTCAGTCAAGTTCTGTAAAGAGTCCACAGATAAGAAAACTTTAAAATGACTGATTGATGAATGGAGTTTGGTTCAAGGTTAATGGTTCGTTTAATCTCGTTCGTTTAGAGATGGAGATGGATCCAAACCAAACTCCATTCAAATTCTTATCAAAATAACACTCAGATCACTGTGAATCTAATATTTAGAAAACCATTATAAAGGGTTTAATCAAATTCGTGTCCTGTTTTCTGGATTATTTATATTCCGAGTTGACATTCGACCTCTGACGTTTAGAAATATTCTCAGTCAAAGAAATCAGTTCATTAAAAAACGAGTGAAACTTTAAATTGAGTGATTTTTGAATGGAGTTTGGTCCATCATCCTTCGGTACATTTAAATAAATCCTTCTTACTTGAAGGTCTCCTCGATCTCCGTGATGCTTGTGTCCTTCTCCACCACCAAGAAATTCGGTTTTCGGTTCTTGTTGAGTTCACCGATCCCACCGAGCAGGAAGCCGGTGCACGTGTCCTCATCACCGATAACGGCGATCAGTTTCCCGCGGCCGGCCATCACGAGGCGTCCAAATATTAAGATTTAACCGAGGAACGGAGAAAATAATTCAGCTTCTTCTACTGACAGCTTCTACTGATCATGTGAGAGAGTCAGCTGATTCTAACTTCCGGTTTGGATACAGAGGTTCGCGCCCTCTGCTGGTGGGAGGAAAAAACATCAAAATAAGATAAACTAAACTTCATCCTTTAATATTCGTTTAATATTAGTTTTAATATTGGTTTCATATTAGTTTTAATATTAGTTTAATGTTGGTTTAATATAGCTTTATATTAAATTCATGAAGTTAAAATGAACTGATAGTCCTGCTGCCTTCACGGACACAGTAGTTTACGGTTTAATTGTCAGTTGTGATTTGATGTGTGATTCTTTGTGCACGGAGGACAGTCAACATTCACCTGATTACATCAAAACAAATACGTTTTCAGTTGTTTTATCATTTCCGAGGCACATGAAAGTCACGTGAACAGTCACGTGAAAAATCACGAGGAAGACGGAAGTGCAGCTGAGCTGCAGCAAACTGTAAACACAGCAGAAGAATGGTGAGTGAGACACTTTAATATTTTCTGTCTTATTTTTATCATCTTAATAAAGTTTTAACTGTCATGTGACGTTTGCTGCTGACTGAGCTTGTTAGCAGTTAGCCTGTTAGCTTCAGCTGAGCCTGTCTCTGTGGTCCTCAGACGACAGCAGCTCTGACCGCGGGTCTGGAGCGGATTCCGGATCAGCTCGGGTACCTGGTCATCAGTGAGGACGGGGTTCTGGCCGTGAGTGTTTTATCTTTCAGGATTATTGAGACATCAGACCAAACTCCGTTCATATATCTGTCAATTTAACATTCCCGCTGGTCCTCAGAAGCGTCACTCGGAACAACAAAGATAAGGATGTTTTATAAAATTAACAGGAGCTACAGGTTTATTCAGGATTATCTATGTCCCGTTTTAACATTTAGATCCTGATGATTTAAATATTTTTCTCAGTCAAAAACAAGATGAAAGATTCACCTGATACACAGTCAAACCTCTGAGCTGTTTGATGTTTGAATGGAGTTTGGTGAAGAGATTAGTCTCAGTCCTGCTAACAGATAGGAAATGTTAAACTGATGTTTTGAATGGAGGCTGGTTTACAGGAAGTGATCCAGAGACAGCCCTGACCTCTGACCTTTGACCTCTGACGTCCCCACTTGTTCAGTCTGCAGGTGAGCTGGAGAATGACGAACACACAGCAGGTGTGATGATGGAGATGGTTCGAACAGCAAGTCGCTTTAGATTACCTGGATCAGCTGATCCCCCCTTCAAACGCATGTCAGGTAACACACACACACACACATACACTGCTCTACACACTTAATTTGTTTTCCTCTTATTTTCTGGTCTAATGATCCTCCAGTTAAACCAAAGGTGACCCTCTCACCTAGTCTCACCTGGTCTCACCTGGTCTTACCTGGTCTCCTGTGTTTTCTGTCCTCAGTGATCCTGGAGGACTTCGTTTACGCGGTGACGGTCTCTGGTCAGAAGGTTTTCGTGGTCAAACGTCAGAACAACCACCAGGAACCGATCAGCGTTTAAACGGAGGTCAGGTGGTCTGAAGACAACAATGAAGGTCAGAGGTCAACATCACAGTGACCTGCAGCTGACCTCTGATCAGTTTCTGTTTTATTGAATCTGTTTGTTTGAATAAAGATGTTTGATTTCAGACTGTCCCAGTCTGTTCTGAATTTACACCTCATGACTAAAACCAGACCAGATCAGACTAGATCCAGATCAGACCAGATTAAATCCAGACCAGACCAGATTAGATCCAGACCAGATCCAGACCAGATCAGACCAGATTAAATCCAGACCAGACCAGATTCGATCCAGACCAGATCCAGACCAGGACTGAAGACCCGATGAACCTGGACCCTAAAGTAAATTAACCTAAGCCAATCAGACGAGGTTCAACATGAGGCTCCAGCTGAGTCCTGTCCTGATCATGACCCAGACCTGATCCAGATCCTGCAGCTGAGCCAGCATCACAGGACCAGGACCAGGAGACCCCCAATTATAGGAACATGACGTCAGAGTCCAGACGTCTGGAGTCCCCCGGAGACGGTTGACGCCTCAGCTTCTACCCAAGGTCTCTGCTTGTGCTGCAGTGCCTCAAAGTTATGTCCACCGGAGGTCTCCCTCCTCCTGCTCTGTATCTGTACCATTCATGTGGATGGAGGACCGGAGGAGGGACCGGAGGAGGTCGCGGAGCTCTGAACCGGTCGTGATGAACTGTTTAACGGCTCCGGGTTCTCCTGCCGGGAGGAGGCGGATTTATGGGGACAGCTGGTGTCCGTGGTCCCGCTTCTCCTGGCTGGAGTGTGTGTGTGTTGTTACTTTCTGACTGAGCCGGACAAGCCATAGAGGGTACGGTGTTAGCTTAGCATCGCTAGCATCGTTTATCCACAGTGTGACTGGATAAGTGATCGATATGATTAGAACAAAGTCGAAAAACGAGGAGGCAGACAGCCAGACTCACTGTTAAACACACTGGTGTTAATGTGTGCTGCTGTCTGCTGTGCCGGGGACAGTGAACCAAACTCCGTCTGAAAAGTCCTGACGTCTGACTGTTATTTTATTTAACTTAAAGAACCGTTCGTGAAAAGTGACTGAATGAAAAATATTTATGATAATATAAAGATGTACTGTTGAGTTCGGCGGATTCAGTGAATCAAACAACATTTATTCATTTGAAATTTGATAAACCAACTCAGCTGTTGTTAATCTCACCGACCCCTGTAATATTCTATTGTGCTGCTGCTGCTCAAACCAACCCGGCTCAAAAACGGACAACTTTTTAATTCTCCTTTCCTGGTAAATGAACTTTGTTGTACAGTGATTTATATTCATTAGTAATGATGTGAGGGTCTGCTGTTGAGTTCGGCGTGTTTGAGTCTGACAAACAAATATTTATGGAAATAAAAAAGAAGAATTATTTAGAAAGCTTCAGATTTTATTGAAGTGACTCGTTGATCTGTAAGCTGAAGTCAACATTATGTTTAGGATTCAAATTTAATCTTAAGTTTTAAAGAAAATCGGTGAAATTTAAATTAGTTTTAAAAAGAATTTGGTGAAAATCATTTTGTTTTTTCTTGTTTTAGCTGGCTTTGATCCTTAGATGTGAAATCACGGAGAAGAGGTAACTTTAAAATCTTTCTACAATTACCCTGATATTTATTTTACTGATCGACTAACAGTTTATTGATCTTTTATTGTTTATGTTGTTGTTTATTATCAGAAACCAGCATCTGCTACTCTGTCCCTCCCCTGACCTCGTGCACTCAGGTAAGTCTCTTGCTGTAAATATTACAGTGCTGTAGCTAAAAGGTCAGGAGGTCATGGTCAGAGTCATGTGCTTCCCAGGATGCCCCCGGGACACCCAGTTCAGCTTCAGGTTACGCCAGTCGGTGGGCTCCAGAGCTTTGAATTCAGAGATGACGCCTACAACCGAGACGCCTTGCCACTCTGTAGGTGAGCTTCACAGGTAATAATACACACTTCATGCAACCTGATCAATTAGCACCATAACATGATTGATTAACTGATCAGTTTTTACCGTATCGACAAAAGACAAATGTCAACGGAATATTAGCCATGCTGATGGTGAGCCCTTCACTCCTTGCTAATTGATGCTAATTGACTGATTGATTGATTGCTATGGTCAGAGGTCACTCAGCTGCAGCCGGTGTTGTAATTTTTTTCTCTATGAGATCAACATTCAGAATCGCACAATGCAAATAATTATTATTGTTTATTTGATTTATTGATTGATTTATTGATTAAGTGTTAATCAATCAGAAACCAGCTGAGGTTTCTCCTTTGGTGTTTTAAGATCGCTTTCAGTTTAAATAATATTACAACCTTTGAAGCAAATAATCCAACAGATTTTATGAAGGTCTAGGTCTATCCAGATCTTGTCTAGGTTTTGGGCCAGGTTTTGAGTCAATATTTGAATTGGATTATATTGAACATGAAAAATGAATTCTGGGATATTAAAGGACTTCTGTTTCCTGTCCTCAGAGAGAAGTGTCGATTTCTTCGGGTTACGCCTATTTCAGACAAGTGGAAGGACGCCTCAGTAAAGAGAGGATATTCCAGGTGAGGGTCACCTGTGCACACCTTGGCTTCCAGTCTAACACCTGGTCACTGTCTACCTGACACAGTCTAACACCTGGACAGTGCTGGGTCTGTGACAGTCAGAGGCTGCTAGCAGTTTTCGGAGCCTTCACCCAGACACCTGATCAGCGATTAACAGCTGTGGGGTCATGTGGACTCTGATGACAGTACCTGATCATGACTGTCTGTGTTTGTCCCGGTGTTGGTGTGTCCAGGGCGTTGCAGACACTCACCTGTTCCACTCCGCTGCTGCAGATCATTGCACCTGAGTTCTTGAGAAGCTGGAGCCCCTCAAGCAGGTGATGATGTCATGCCTACATCACCCATCATCCGGACCCATTGTGAACACAGTGCTGAAACGTTACTGACATCTTTACTCATCCTCACAGTTTGTAACGATCGACCAATGGCCTCACCCGCCTGGCCTGACGCCTAACCCGCCTGTGATGGGTGTGGTCTCACAGGTGAGTGTGGCAAGGGTTACAGAGGTATAATCGCATTTTTGTCTCTTCTCATCAGCCTCTCCTGCTTTAACTCAGTTTTGGGAAAACTACCTCCGTGGTTGAAGTTCTTGAAGCTGGTTTGATTTTCCAGGTGAGGATTCCTTCAAAAACTGACAAACCAGGAGGAAGTCCAGTCAAACAGGCGTACAAGAGGTCAGAGGTCGCCGCTTGTCTTCATTCTCTCTGAGTTTCCTTTCAGACGTTAAGATGAAGAATAATGTTTGTGTTTCTCAGAACCTCCTGCCGGTTCGACTCTGCTGCCGATAATCCATCACCTAACTCGACCTGTTCAAGTCAGAGCTCAGTTCTTCTTCCTGCTGAATCAGAAACTTTTGATTCTTTGACTTGTTTATTATTAGTTTTGTGTGTTTTTACTGACGTCTAATGTAACCTTCTGACCACCAGGCTTCAGTCAAAGCTGATCCACCTGCAGATGCCTGGGAGCCTGCGTTACTCGGGAACCGTGGTCATCATGGCGCTGCCTCCCACTGCTTCTCGAAACCGTGCTGCTCTGGCTCAGTATCGAACGGCCAATCAGAATTAAGTGTTCCTGAAACTGAAATGATTAGTATTTTTAAAATAAATCAGCACCTGAGAAGAGATTTAGTCCTGTCATGTGACACAGAAACATCAGGACAGATGTGATGTAGAATCTTAATGTATTTCTTGATCACGGTTTCTGTATGTCTGAGAGTTTGTTCAGTTTTTATTAAACGTAGCCTGCTACTCCGATGTACGATTCAACCATGGACGAAAAACCAAAACTTATGTCTGAGGTTTCATGAGCTCCTGGCAGCCAATCAGTGAGTGTTTGTGTAGTTGCCATGGTAACAGTGTGTGTTCTCAGCTCCATCAGTCCTCTGAAGTTCTCATGCTACTGGCCCTTATTTCACCATCCACGACAGTGAGTTCAGAGAGTACACCACCAGGACACAGGCCCCGCGGAGTTT
Organism: Lates japonicus; assembly: GCA_033238685.1. Classification (NCBI taxonomy): domain Eukaryota; kingdom Metazoa; phylum Chordata; class Actinopteri; family Centropomidae; genus Lates; species Lates japonicus. The sequence goes on from BRZM01000880.1 coordinate 47,754, forward strand.
CACCACACACCCGAGTTCACCTGTCTGAACTCACCTGGAGTTTACCTGTCTGGAAATCACCTGAGTTCACCTGTCTGTCTGAACACCCCTGAGTTTACCTGTCTGTCTGAACACCCCTGAGTTTACCTGTCTGTCTGAACACACCTGAGTCTACCTGTCTGTCTGAACACACCTGAGTTTACCTGTCAGAACACACCTGAGTTCACCTGTCTGTCTGAACACCCCTGAGTTTACCTGTCTGTCTGAACACACCTGAGTTCACCTGCCTGACTGAACACACCTGAGTTCACCTGCCTGACTGAACACACCTGAGTTCACCTGTCTGTCTGAACACCCCTGAGTTTACCTGTCTGAACACCCCTGAGTTTACCTGTCTGTCTGAACACACCTGAGTTCACCTGCCTGACTGAACACACCTGAGTTCACCTGTCTGTCTGAACACACCTGTGTTTACCTGATTGAACACACCTGAGTCTACCTGTCTGAACTCACCTGTCTTGCCTCTGTCAGACCTAATGTGGTTCTGTTCAAATCCGCTCTTCTTCATTAAGACTTTCAGTCGGGCCTCACATCAGACTGAGATCAGATGGCAGGTATTTTCTCTTCTTGCTATTTTTCACCTGTTCATTTTGTATTTTGTTTTCTTTTTCCTTCTTCTTTTCTGCTTTTCCTGCAGATTTAATTAAACGCTGATGCATCATGTTCGCTAGCTCAACAGACACAGAGAACGCTTACATTGATTATTACACACACCTGTCTGATCACTTCCAGGTGATTTACCAAACAGGTGAAGGTGAATAGGGCCCGTCCAAAACTGAAAACACTCGGCACTAAAACCAGGTATTCTGGCTATCACAGCAGCTGTAGTGTTTTCTGTAGGAGGAGGCCCTCAGTTACACATTTGTGTTTGCAGGGATCTACATCAAGCATAAGACGCTTCTACACAAAGACAAGATTCTGATTAAACGACTGTTGAAGGTAAAGTGTTGGTGTAACCAACGCGACCTGGATGACATGCACCCTGGTAAAGTCTGTTTTATGACTGTTAATCTCTGTCTGCTGTTCAGGGATTCAGAGGAAGAGACCACAGAAAGTCTCAGAGCGCCCATCCTGAGGAGACACCTTGTTAGAGCTCACCCAGAGTCATCATCCTCTGGTGAGAAATCTCTCCACAATCACAACACTTCTGGCCCAAAGTCCTTCAATTAATTTGAGTTCTGAGTGTGATGGAGTCTCAGTTCACTGTTTGTTGTAAAGGCTGCCTGACAAAAAGTTGCTTTGATTATAAAGTTGTGATAGTTTGAGCAAAAAGTTAAAACGCTTTTCAACTTAAAAATTTAAATGTCCAATCATTAGAGCAGGAAATCTGACCTCCTGTCGTCAGTTTAACCCTGTGTTTTGTCTGTCAGAGCGGTACATACAGCCTGATGCCTGCAGAGATCTGTGACGCCTGGAAGGTAAAACAGGAAGTGATGAAGTCGATGTCAACTGCTGAGACGCCAGATTATTTATTTGTTTTACTGGTTTAGACTCCTCCTCAGATCTGACCCTTCAGTCAGGGACGAGTTCATAACCACTCTGATCACACTGCCTCAGCTCACCCCAGTGCTCAAAGGTGATTGGATGGGACTGTACAGGTGAGTCATTCAGGTGTCTGCAGGTCATCTTCGTGTTCCCAGAGTCAGACATACTTTACTGAGAACAGAATAAATTCCACAGGAAGTCTCTTTTCAGGTCTCCTAACTTTGATGGTTGGTATCGACAGCGACACAAAAAGAAGACTCAGAAACTGGAGAGTCTTCACCTGGAGGTCATCTGTGACGCTCTGAGTTAGTCTCATCAAACCTCAGACAGGTGTTAAACATCTCGATCCTCTAACTCTGATTCTCTGGTCTCTCCAGGACCTGCTCAGTTGGACTAAAGACAAGTCTGAGGTGGAAATTGTGGATCTGATTCTCAAGCTTAGAGAGAAACTGGTGAGTAAAGACAGGAAGTGTGTTTCCGACTGTGTTAAAGACAGGAAGTGTGTTTCCGACTGTTGTAAAGACAGAAGTACTTCCGATCAGGTGGCAAAGACAGAAGTGTGTTTCCGACTGTTGTAAAGACAGGAAGTGTGTTTGATCATGGAAGACAGGAAGTGTGTTTTAATTGTGTTAAAGACAGGAAGTGTGTTTCCACTGTTGTAAAGCATACAGGAAGTGTGTTTCCGACTGTGCAGCAAGACAGGGAAGTGTGTTTCCACTGTTGTAAAGACAGGAAGTGTGTTTCTGAATGCTGTAAAGACAGGGAAGCAAGCCTGACTGTGTTAAAAGACAGGGAAGTGTTCTGGATTGCTGCAAAGACAGGAAGTGTGTTTCCCGACTGTTGTGAAGACAGGAAGTGTGTTTGACTGTGTTAAAGACAGAAGTGTGTTTGATCGTGTTAAAGACAGGAAGTGTGTTTCAACTGGTTGTAAAGACAGGAAGTGTAAGCCCCACTGTTGTAAAGACAGGAGCGTGTTTCCAACTGTTGGAAGACAGGAAGTGTGTTTCTGCTTTCAGATTAAAGCTCGCAGGGCAGCAGCTGCAGGTAAAAGGACGATTTTGGAATAAACTGGACACTTTTTATAACCCGATCAGGTCACTTCCCTGAAGACCTGCAGACTGTACTGAACACACACTGAACATTAATACACTAGACTGTGCACTTAGATCAGACTGGCCTCGCTTTAGCAGCTTTCTAGGGCTGAACTTCATGATGCCTCTTTGACTTCAGATTAAATGTGAGGACAGTGAATAAACTCAAAATGTCGCAGCTGCTGTTTGTTGTTTAGATGAATCTGGATGTTTTCGTTTGGTAAATATCAGGGCAACTGTCAGAGGTCTGAATAAACCAGAATGTTACGAAGAAAATGGAACTTTTAAACCTTTAAGACTGTTCTATCGTAATGCTATGATGGTTAAAGTCTTAACAATACAGTCACTGTTCGCAAAAGATAAAATTGAAACTGTAACTTAGTGAAACTTTATTCTCAGTGAAAGACTTTATGATTTAACTTCTCAGATAATTGGGAACCAAATTTCCAGAATAAATGTTCTTTTCTTCCATAACCTCACTGACCAGAGATGAACTGATATTTTTCTACTAGTGAGTCACAGCTGAAATCTACAGACTCTGGACTGAGCTCAAAGAATGTAACACTAACAACAATAATGATGTGTTTACCTTTTGTTGTGTCGGTCCTGAATTGTCTGTAAATATTGTTTTCTGTGAAGTAAAACCTGAGTCATGTTCATATGATGGGTTTGTTGTAGTTTGTCGTCAGTTTGACTATCAGTGTTTTTTCCAGGAAATCTTCTGTAGGTGAAACAGCTGTTTTTGTCTTGTAGAATACTTCTTTATTTTCTGTTTATAAGAAAAACAAGTCGTGAAATATATGTGATAAAACCTGAATAAGGAGGAAACGTTATGACAGAGAGTAAATGAAAATTTGTAGTATTTTGCTTGAGAAAAAGTCGTAAACTGAAAACTTTATTAAAAGCTCTCAGAAAAAATGTAGTCGTTGAAAAATAAATCATAATGTTTTTATTATTATTATTTAATTAACTCCTATTAATCAGAATGAATCAAACTCAAAGTTTGTCGAGCAGGAAAAATAGCTTAATTTCTCAACAAGAATTAAAAAAATATATTTATCCATGAACCACAGTGAGTCTGATCAGTTTGTACAGGAGCAGCTCAACCAAACTTCATTCACTATTCTATCAATTTAAACAGAATATAATCAGGAACCAGTAGCTCCTGTCATAAATAAAACATCCTGTCTGACCGTGAGGAAGCATCAGTATGGGAAACAAACAAGGGTCAAAAAGACTTTAAAGTTCAAAGTCTGTTATTTATACAGATTTCCTTCAGGAAACTGTAGAGGAGAAACAGTTCGGAAATGGAGTTGATTGATTACTGAACAGCCTCAGGATGTGTTGCTTTCTTCTTCAGGTGCTTATCTCGCTGCCCACCACGGCGCCCCTGCAGCCTCAGGACGCCGTTTCTCCCAAGGGCTGGAAGTGCAGATGGTGAGGATGGCAGTGAGCGCCTGCTGCCGCCCACCGGCCATGCAGCGCCAGGAACTCTGTAGATGACATTCTTCAGGTACTCCATGTTGGCGCCTCTGCTCTGGTCCCGGATCGTTTGTTTGTGCTGCGCCTGCAGATCGGGTCACTCCGTCAGTGTCGCCTCTCCGGTTAGCGATGAGCTTGCCCAGCTGCGGAGGTCCTCCAGCCTGCCAGGCGCCGCAGTCCGCTGACCTCCACCTCCTAACAACTGCTCAGCGACAGCAGCAGTGTGGCTCGGTAGGCGCCACCCGCCGAGGTGTGGCCCGGCCGACGACGCCTCACCATCAGTGCCGGCCTCGCCTCGCTGCCGGCTCACCACCGTGTTCCTGTGCCAAGTGCAGCAGCAGTGGCAGCCTGCAGCCTCCAGCCCCGGTCCTTCTGCCCCAGCAGGCCATGGTCCTTTCCCTTGCTTGTGCAGTCTGCCTCCAGTTGCAGCAGCCTGTCGCGGTGCAGCCTACCGCTTCCCTGCCTCCGCCTGTGGTTCTGCTGCAGTGCTGCTGCCGCCTGCTGCCGCCTCCTCCAGCTCTCTCGGTGGTGCCGGGCCTCGGCCTCAGCCTGGATCCCAGGCTGATGTACTTCTCTTTGAGCTCGTGCCAACCCCGGACCTCTTCCAGCTCTTGGCCCAGTAAGCCATCTTGGCGCTCTTGTTCTTCAGCACCACCTGCGCCGCAACTTGTAGCGCCCAACTCCTTCAGCATCCGCAGCTCCTGCTGGAGGTACCCAGCACCAGGCCCGTCCCCATCCGCTCAGCCTCGGCCTCTGCCAGGTCCCGAATACCCCTGGGTCCCAGTTCCTCTTGAGCGCCAGCAGCAGCAGCTTCTTCACCTTCTCCAGCTTTCTCTCCAGCTACTGGTCCAGGCTACCTGGCTCCACGCCAGGTCCGGTGTCGACCTGCTGGAGGCAGCGAGCACAGCGTTTTGTTCTCGGAAGTCTGCTGGGTAGGATCCGGGTCTCGAGCTTGAGTGGTCTGCTGGTCTCTGGCCAGTTTTGCCCTCTCAAGAAGAACCCAGTGCCCGGCTAGCTCCGAGACTCTGCTCCAGACCTCATGTAATCTGACTTCTGCCGGGCCGAGCTGGCCACGAGCCTGCTCCTCCGCCTCCTGCCTGGAAGAGGCCAAACCGAGAATGCCCAGACCAAGACCTGCTGAGACTGAGAATGAGACCTGGAGACATGCTGAATTAAGACCCAGCTGAGACCTGCTAAGACCAAGACTGGTTCTCCTTTCTTGCAGTGAAACTGAACCTGAATCTTTTATGTGACAGTGCTTACTGACATCTGTTGGACAGTGACAGGTACTGGCACCTGTACTGATGGACCTGGTTTTAGTTAGTTTGCCCACTCTTCCTGGTCCTTGCTAGGATCTGTTTCTGGAAGTGGTTTTTTCAGCCTGCCAGCCCTCACAAAGCTCATCCACTTGGGATCTGGTTTCTTCTGTTCTCCTCTGCGCCTGCAGCCTCCTCTTCAGCTCGTCTCTTCCTCCCTCACCTTGGTTCAGGTGAGTCTCAGACTGCCCCGGTCTGCCTGGGATGTCATCAGGAGGGCGTTGTTGGCGCCCTGTATGGAGCTCGCATCCTGTCTCAGATCCGCCTGCTGCAGGATCTTCTGCAGCTCCCCCAACTGCTGACGTGGCCTCCCTGCTCCTGCCTCCCCTCATGCTGCTGTGATGATGCGAGCGACTCGTCAGCTGCCGCTGAAGAGCCCAGCCCGCCTGCTGCATCACACATGACTCAGTCATCCTGCAGCTCCTCCACCTCCTCGAGCCAGCTGAGCTTCGTCGGCCTGGAAACCCGCCTCCATCCGAGACTTCAAGGCCACCGTGGCAAGGCACCAGTAATGTGTTTAGTTGCCTCTTCAGCTGGGCAAACTCGACGCCTGCCTTCCAAACCGTGGGGTGTACTGCAGAGGCTCTCCACGCTGCTGCTCTGCGCCAGTTGGCCTCGAGTTCGCCCCTGTCCGCCCCTTGGGGTCTGCAGGAAGAAACATCACCTGTAGTTAAAGTTTCTAAATGCCTGGACCAGGACCAGGTAACTCAGATTTGTAACGACTACTGAGCTGAACTTTCCTCCCAGATCTCCCTGGTCCTCCCAGACTGGTCCACTTGGTAGTCTCACTGCTGTCCACAGACGCCGTCGTGTCCATCGCCTGTCCTCGCTGTGCAGCGAGCAGCCGGGCCGCCTGGGAGGTCCGGGACAGAGGCGCAGCGCCTGGCCCTGCTGGTTCAGGGTCCACCCCTCCCTGGTCACCGTCAGGACTCCAGGCTGGCCTCCAGAGCCTCCCTTCTCCCTTCAGAAGACTCGTAGGCCCGGACCATGCTCCTTGAAGCCGGTCTGTAGTGGACCAGCTGCTTCTTCTGGGACTCGAGTGGTGTCCAGCAGCTCCTTCCTGCTCGGACCGCCCCGAAACTCATGCCAAACCTCCATGACTGTCACAAGACTCACCAGTCCACCAGGGTCAGATCAGACCAGATCCCATCAGGACCAGAACCTGTTCATCTGGGACCCGGTCATGGTGAGAACCGAGGTCATTCTGACTCCGGGAAACTGGGAGAGTTGTTTTCCGAAAGAGTCAGATTTCTTGAAACACAAACAACTTCTCAGTTTTAAAACACACAGTAATAAATATTATTTAACATTAATACACATTATTATTTTAATGGTGAGCCTATGACAACAGATTTAGCTGCTAAATATTAACTCTTTTAACACCTGAAGTGCACGAGGGTAGTTCACTGTTCAGCAGGAAAGGAGGAAACAGATCTGACTTCTATTAATATTCTTCAGTATTTTGATGATTGAATCGTTTAAAAATCATTTTAAGGTTAAAAAAGTCAGATACTAACTTCTTTCTAATTCCTAGATCTGATGCTGAATATTCAAAGGTTAGAAAGATCCAGTTCTTTAGTTCAGTTTCTATTTATTCTTCTTATTATTTCTTTTATTGCTGACTTTATAGGAATTAACACCTAAATTACTGTTTGATGAAGTTATTTGTCCATGTGCAGTGACACATTAAACACAAGATATTAATCATGAATTAATTTATCAATCCTGGTTTAAAGCTCACAGACTGAAACAAACTTTAACGTTTAATGACAAACACTGGACATTAACGCTGACTTTTCTCCGGTTCTTACCTGGTTAAACGGCATCAGATGGTTTAACAAACTGAAAACCAAACAAACGTGATCAATTTAATCAGAAAACGTTTATATTAACCTGTGCTTATACAGAAAACATAGAATATAAAGAAATAGCTAACAGCCGCCATGTTGGACTGAATCGGATCTGAAGGAGGAAGAGGAGGCGGAATTCCATGATGCGTTCACAGCTATCGGGAATATTACAATACAATTACGGAACCGATACGGTGAAACAAAATGCAAAATTATTATGCTGTTACCTGCGTGTGTTTAATTTTTTTTTTGTCTGAATCCGTTAATGTTAATGTTACTGTCTTGTTTTATATATCGTAGTATTTATTCTGTTGTCGTCATAGGTCTTCCCAATGATTGATTATTAATCGTTATTGACTTTAAACACCGACGAATATTTAATTAACTACAATTAATATATTCAAATATTACCAACATCCTTCTTCATCACATGTGTTATATCCCAAATGTATTCATCCAGCCTTTGTAAAACATACACAAAACATACAAATTTTATTTTATTTACTACAGAAGGATATAAATTAGAAGTACAAAATAGGGGCATATTTGAACTAAAACAGTGACATCGCCAATATAATAATGAATTCACTGTGTTAATTCTTTATTCCTTTACTTTGATTGAAATGTATTTTCGGTGATCTGCATCTAGTAACAGAAATAATAAGATTACAAGTACATACCAATAAGGAAATCTAAAACAAAAAACAAAAATACAGTCACCAGTGGGAGCTGTGATTTGATGGTTGTTTTTCTACTGCTGTGTGAGTAAACATGTTGTCGATTGTACAGTGTTTCCACTAGACATAGAACGCAAGGTCTATCTTTATGTAACAAGTTTTTTCAAAGCAGTGACGTCAATTATTCCGGGTGCTGGCCTGGACGTGGCACTGGAGGAGGAGCTAGTGCCCACCCGGTTCAAGGTCTCCGTCTGTTCCCGGTGTTCTCCGGCCTGACCAGTAGCTGTTCCCGGACTAACCGGCTGACCTCCGCCGCTGAACCGGGACATTTCGTAAAATGGGCCCACTGGTCTTCGTCTTTGTTCTCCCGGTTTCAAAGAAGCAGATGAGGATCCTACGGGTAAGCGTCGCGTGCTGCTTAACTAGCCTGAGGTTAAATTCAGCTGGAGACTGTATCTGAAACACGCCTGTTCTCCGGTTTTGCTTTAAACGGTCTGATTTTTTTATCATGTTCGTCATAAGGTCTCGGCTGTTTGAACTGAACCTCCATCTGTGACAGAAACAGAAATAGAAGCTAACACAGCTAGCTGCCAGAGGCTAACGCTCGAGCTAACGGGCGTAGTTTGAACGTCCAGCGTCGGTTTAATTGCTATGGAGTTTAACTCAAAGTCTTTAAATTAACCTCCTGTTAGAGTCTGATGGTATCTGGACCAAACTCAGCGAGTTCGAGCTGAAACCAGTTCTTGTAGTTAATGGTGATGTTTGCGCTGTTTCAGTGGGTTTGGACGCAGCTGGGAAAAACAACGATCCTACAACCGGAATTGGAGAGACTGTCACCACCATCCCAACTATCGGTAAATACTCATTAATCAATACTTATACCTGTGGTCAGGTGGCACCGTCCGTGCCCGCCGCAGCGGTTCTAGATGATCTGAAACCATCAGCTGACTGATGATAACTAAATATTGATTATTGATCTGATGATCTGTGAGACTAAAACGGCTTGGGAAATGATTCTGGATGAGCCTGGTGAGTCCTGAACCCAGAGAGAGATTAACGTGGTGTGTGTTTCAGGTTTTGTGGAGACGGTGGAGTATAAGAACATCTGGGTTTCACGTGTTTGGGGACGCCGGTGGTCAGGACAAGATCAGACTCCCGGAGACACACTACTCGTATCACACAGGTACTGAACTATAACTGGGACCAGTCCCAGCCTGGTTCTGTCTAAATAAACCTGAAAGTCCATCTGTACGTAGGATCCAGTGTCGATCAAACGTGATGAACCTGTGTTGAACAACTGTGGGATCAGACAGGTGATGATGTTGGTATTGATCAGTGTGACCCCACTTTGCAGGGTCTGATCTTTGTGGTGGGACAGTAATCTATAGAGAGCGAAGTCAGCTGAGTCATGGAGGAACTTTCCAAGATGGTGAGAAAATATCTCCTGAATAACTTTGTCTTTTATGAGTTTTTTGGATTTTTTTTTAATGTGGAGTTTAATTTATTTTATTGATCAGTTTGTTTTATTCCCAGAGTTCTATATTTTAATATTTTTGCTAGAGAAACGAGTCATGTAATCAGATCAGTGATTTCAATGAATCGACTGAAGCCTTTCATTGAAGTTTGTGTAGGGGAAAATAAATCCTGAGATAAATTCAGACGGCTTCTGTTGATCGATGAGTTTGCCTGATGTCGGATCAATAGTTTAATGATGTTTTCAGTGATGGGCGCCTGGAAAAAGCCAATGATGTCAGTGTCATGGTTGAGTCACAGTTTTACCCTCAGATGATGAGGATATTACTGTAAGAACCTGACAGAAACATTTAGTGTTTCTATCATCACCACTTAGAATCATTGTTCACACCTTTCTGAAAGATCTATGACATCATCGGTCACATGACCTCTCTGTAGATCCAGGAGATGAGCTGAAGGAAGCGGTTCTTCTAGTGTTTATAACAAACAGGATCTTCCTAACGCCATGGGGTCAGTAACCCACCGGATAAACTGGGTTCTGTACAACCCAAGTGCATATGGAACTGTAAGGATCAATAACTTCCATCATCAATCAATAATAAGTCATCTAAACACCTGTACTCTTATTTTAAAATGAAGACAACAGTTAGCCAGACCAGTGGGAAGTTTTAAATCAACTTATTTATAACAGATGAAGGAAGAGACATTTAACCACTTACATTATTAGAAGTATTTACAGGAAGTATTAGTTTCATTGTGAGTAAATGCTAAAACAACAACAAACAAGCAAATAAATACTTTAGAAAAAGACGAGGAAAAGTTGAAATTATTAGTTTGATATTATAAAGTTACACCTGACATCACCAAGTTACTCCTGAAGTTACTCTGATAAGACCGTACCGCTCAGAACAGGCTCTCAGGACTGATCAGGACTGAGTCGCTTCACATAATTTCACTATAGTCTAGAAGAAAAATGTTTCTCTGCAGCCTCACCTGGTTTCACTGCAGGTAAAGGTGAAGCCCAGAAACGCCTGGGGTTCAGTTTGATCGTTGTAATCGTGGCGCTTTTCTACAGTGATTATCAATTATCAATATTTTATCTTACAATGTCATATTTCCAGGTGTCACATCCAAAGTTTAACTTCTGTCGCCCTCTTATCGCAAAATAAGAGCACAAAGTTTAACCTCCTCCTGTCGCCTGCCCGTCCAGGTGTGTCTGACCCATTTTCTTGTCTCCTCAGTGGCACGCCCAGGCCACCTGTGCCACTCAGGGTACAGGTCTGTAATGAGATCTGACTACACCAACGAGCTGTCGGGCCGCTTAGACAACCTGACAGGAAACAGGAAGAGCAGACTGATGTCATCGACTGATGTCACCTGTACAAACTGAGGAGGAGTGCTTATTTCACAGACTGTTTTTGTTTTGTTTTTTAAATTATAAATGTTTGTCTGTAGGAGGAAGTGATGTCATGGACTTGAGCTCACTTTTGATTTCCCATCATCCTCTGCTCTTCGCAGTTGTTTGTTAGATCTGTTTTTTCTTTTAATCCGCATGTTTTAACTTGGATCATGTGACAGGAAGTGGATCAGGAGGGCGGGGCTTATGACAGGCGACAGTTACCTGTTGAGGGTGGGCTGAACGACATACCTGTGGTAGAGGGACAGGGGCGGGGTTACCTGCTGGTGACAGCAGTTACCTTAGAGGGGCAGGGGTGGGGTTGGTTACAGTGACAGTTACCTGTCTTGTGATGACTCCATTCCATGGAGCCAAACCTTGAAGGCCTCATATTCTCTTTCAATGAAGAAGAAACAGAGACAAATAATGATGGCAATAAAGGGTTTTTTCTTCTCACCTGTTTGACAGATTTTTTGTTTTTTTTAGTTTTAATATTTTTCATCAGGATTTTATCTTCAGGTGTTTCTAGCTGAAATCGTCCGACAGGTGTTAAATTCTGAACACCTGTTGCTCTGTGTTAACAGGCATACTTCCTCTGACTGAGCCAGAGACTAAACACCTGGAATCAGGTCCAGAGAGCTCAGAGGACACTGATCTGTAGATCACTGAACTGGTGTCTTTGTTATTAATTTCCTGTTCCAGAAGGAGAAGAGGATCATGGCACACAGTTCAGAGAGTGACTTCACAGAGGTAATGAGCAGTGAGGCAGCAGAGGGGGCGCTGCTGCTCAGAGAAGTTACACTGAGCTGCTTTAACAGGTGAAACCTTCTGTTCTAAGGTTTTAGTTTGAACAACATTTTAGTTTTCTGATAACAAGACTAAATAATTTGAACAAGAAAAATGTCAAATATAAATGATTTGTTTTGAAGAAGTTGAACAGATTTTGAAAATTTAGTTTAATTAAAACTTTTACACACTCAAACAAAAAACTTGTTTGTTTTAATAAACATTAATAATCAATCACGGATCAATTAGTAATACTTCTGTTAATTTAAAACGTGACCTGCTTACCTGCTGGTTTTTCTTCCTTTGTGTTTTGGTTGACGAGCAGCAGCTCAGTCAATATCAATCCATTTTGATCAATATGATCAGTTAAATCAACAGATCATAAAGTTAAACAAATAGAAATGTTTTAAATCAATTCTTTATTCTTTAAATGTTTCATGTTGACCTGAACAAACTGAACTCATTTAATCTCAAAGTAAAGTACTTAGTTGCCTCTGTCATCTCTGGTGTTTAGATGAAGTTATTTATACGACTTCAAAATAAAAGCATGAATTCTACTGCGTCTTTTATTTTGAAAGGTCGGTAACGGATGTGAGTGGAGTCTGTTCCGGTAATAACCCGGCTGCGTGTGTGTGACAGTCGGTTCAGTCTCTCCGTTGTTACCGGACAGACTCATCATGTCTGGACCTGTGCCCTTCTCCTCCTTCACCAGGTGCGCGTCACCAAACACCTGAACCCGAGCCTGCACGTACTTGACAGAAACGTCATCAGGGAAAGGTGGAGCTCACTGTGGAGGCTCTTGGAGGACCGTTTCTCTGCTCTGTAATGATAACGAACTGCGTTCCCGGTGCTCTGCATGTTAGCCTCCTCAAGTTAACGGTTTAATCTTACACTCAGAGGTTGTTTTTCCACACCGTATTTGGTCCCTGAAGTGGCTATTAAATAAACCTGAGCTGCTCCTAAAAACTGTGAAAAATTAAACGGAGTCTGGTCTGAACTCTGTAACGGCTTACTGTGTGGTGTTACTATGTCCTGGCTGTACACAGAATTTCCTTTTCTCAAAATAATAAATTCTGAAGAAACTATTAATCTACAGTGGTGATTTAATCCTTCTAAATGTTGATAAGAAGTTTTCAGATCTTTTAGAGTTCCTCATAATTCGGTTGAATCCAGCTCATCATATGTCATTTACATACAGCACATTTTTAAACTCTTAACAGCTGAGGTCTGCGTCTGTGAGCAAGTATAAGCAAGTTTTTTTTAATGAGTTTATGTGAAGAGAAATTATTGATTTATTCTGACAAACCACTTAAAAGTAAAGTTATTGAATTTAATATTAGTAAAGATGTATTTAAGCGTAAATGCTTTTAAAGCAGGGGTTAGGTTAAATAGCTGTTTTGGTCCTGGACCGTCAGTGTTGAGGCAGGTGTGTGTCAGGTGTGTAGAAGACCCATTTACCTGTAAGCTGTGATTCTACTACAGATGATCAGGGTGTCACTTTAAATCAGATCACAATTCTGTGTATGAGGTTGAACTGTCAGAGAGGAACAGGTGTAAACTTGCAGGTAACTAGGACCTCTGTGTTTCAGTGTGAACCTGAGACAGTATTACCCAGGTGTGCAGCAGAAACTTTTACTTTGTAAGTTTTTTATGGTAAATTTGCTATTGTTGAAAAATGTTGGCGAAACGCTTTCTGTTTCTGGACGCTTTCATCACGTTAACTTTTAGATTTCATTTGACTGATCCGACGTCGCTTTGAGTTTTTCACTTTGGAACTTTGTTTTTCATCAGTTTAATGTGACATATCACTTTGTTTCTGATTTCCTAATGTTAAAGATCAGGTAGAACAGGTGTTGATCTGAGATCAGGTGTGTATCAAAACTTTCACCTGAGTTTGTATTTTTAGGAAACCCAGAAAGTAGTTATTGTTTATAATGATTATAATCACTTTAATGACTTTTCTCGACCCCTCAGTCAAGTGTGTTAGAAAACCTTTCTTTAACTCACAGGTTGATATTTTTGAGGGAAATTTTTAAATGTCTCAGTTTTGAATGGAGTTTGGTTTGACTCATAGAGTTTATTGCTGCCACCTGACTTTTAAATGAACAGGTGCTGTCACCTGAGATCAGAGATATAGTTGAGTGTTTATCACTGTTTAACTATCAGTCAAAAGGGAATCTGTTGCTAACTTGTTGATCATAAATTTTAAAGTTTTAAAATTCTTTAGATGACATGATCAATTTACTGTTTCTATTAATGTGTCCACTTGACTTATTCATTATTTCCTCTCTGTCACTGTAAATGTACAAGTCCCAATGAATTCCTATTCTGGGTCACAGGTGAAAAGCTGAATTTCTATTAAGCCTCTTGCCTCTCTTTAAAATGTGTTTTATTATGTGTTTTATTTGGTACATGAATATTTACAGACGCAAAGTCTTAAATTGATGTGTTTTTGAATGGAGTTTGGTTTGATACATAGTGAGGTTAGAGATACCTGGACCTGTATTATCAGTCTGATCAGTCAGTACAGGTGTATAGGACTGAGTCAGAGGTGACAGGTGAGTGTTTATCAGCAGGTCTTACCTGTCAGAGTTGACCAGCAGCTTCAGAACCTCATTAATAAAATGTTGTTTTATCTGTTGCAGACGGACACCAGAGACCTGAAGATCGCTCCGTGTCGGCCAATGGGCAGGCAGCACGCTTAATCTGGGCCTCAAACACAGCTTCAAGGGGACATCATTGGAAATCACACTGTCTTTGACCTGTCCAGGTGACCTCACCCGTCTGACACATTGTCTCTTTCAGTATACCATGAAATGACCGTGTTGTGTTTGTGTTCTGGACCAATCAGAGGGCAAGGCGTGATTGTGAGGTGACTCCCATGAGACGCCTCCCAGTGGCCTGCACCTGAACAGACCGCTGGGAAGAAACATCCTTACCTGTTCAGCCAGTGCCAGGTGAGCTTGGTCACAGGCCAGTGGTCAGCTGATCAAATTTGACTGTATGTTCAGGTGAAGATATAGTTCAGGTAAAGACAGTTGTTCAGGTAAAAGATGATGTTGGTCCTGTTTCGCTGAATCTTGTGTGTAGTTGTGGTTTTGATTTCTTCATCACAAACTTTCTCAGTTTCAGTCGAGGTTTGATGAAGTCTCAGGTTTCTCACTTCTCCTCCGGCTCCTTCCTCTTTAAACTTCCTCCTGAGTTTAAAGGATCATTCTAGTTTCTCTGAGGACGCTCAATGGCCCCTGGTCGAAGTCTCTGACCCTGCTGTTAAACTCTGATCTGTCGCCTGATCACACCTGACCTCTGGACCTCCTGACCCTCCTCTCATCAGCAGAACAGAGATCGCCTGACTCTGCCCCGATGAACTCAGAGGACAGATCTGAGCTGAGACGAACCAGGACAACTTAAAAACACCAGTTGGTTTATTACCTGAGACAGGTCACAGGTTAATGCTATAGGTGTTCTACTTAGGTCATATGAACTTTTATTGTGAGGCATCTACTGTCCTCAGTTACAGCCTGGTCAGTGTTTTCTTCACTTGATAGAGTTTCTGTGAGAGGACAGGTGGTTTAAACAAACCAGATGATCTACCTGTTTCTTCTTAATGAGTCTGTCGCCTCTGTGTTCTGTCTCAGGCTCACTGCAGGGAGTAAGGTCCCCTGTCAGACAGTCCGCCTATCAAACACACACACCTAATACGCTTCAGGTAAGACACTGATACCGATGATCTGTCTCGCTCTGTACTTGTCCTATCTCTCCTCCTCAGGTGTGTCTGTACCTGGCCTCCTTAGGTGTCTGTACCTGTCTCTCTCGGGTTTGACTGAGTCCTCTCTCTCCCTCTCCGTGTCGTCCCCGCTCTCAGGTGTGACTGACCCTCTCAGGTGTCAGTCCCTGTCTCTCAGGTGTCTGTACCCAGTCTCAGGTGTCTTGTACCTGTCTCTCAGGTGTCTGTACCTGTCTCAGGTGTCTGCAAAATTGCCCCTCAGGTGTGACTGAGTCCCCTCCTCAGGTGTCTGTACCCAAGGACCGGTGGCTGTGGGATGAGTGGTGGGAGAGACGGACAGAAGTGAACCTCAGGGACAACAGTCGGATCATCTACAGTGGTTCGACACGTCAGTTCTGTTACAGGTGTCTGATTCTCACCTGTGAATATTTTATTTTATTTTTGTAATTAAAAACTGAAGGACGTCACCTTGATCTTTAGGAAACTCATTTTGCAATAGTTTTGTTTTGTTTCATTGATCAAACTAATCAATCAGTCTGATGTGCAATGAAAAAATCTCTCACCTAAACAACAAATTAAAAAATCACTGGAACTGAAAACTAGAGTTTTTAAATAATAGTTTTGTTAAAAACTAGAAAATGATCAGTTTACTTCACTGAAGATAAAGACATGAAATTCTACCAGTGAGAAGCTGCATGTCAGTAATACTTGACTTAAATTATTATTTGATTATCAAAATTGTTCCTGATTAATTTCTGTTGATCAACAATTGTTTAATCAACTGACCATTTAATATTAAATGATTCATATATCCAAAGTGCTTCTTTTAAAAGTAAACTGACTTTATGACTTGTTTATTAGCACAGCCAATAATTGATGGCACAGGAAATACACCCTTCAAAGTAAAAGTCTGGTCTGCGGAAACTGTGGAAGATGTTTGATCATTAACATTTAGAGATGATGGATGATTCAGTTACCTGTGGAAATATCAGTGTTTTCATTCAGTCTTAAGTAACTGCTGTTTGATTCTGACCTCAGGTGGCCATGCCTACCTGATAGCTATCGGGTTGTTGGAGCTCTGGAGAGCAGGTACTCCTCTTTCTCACCTGTTCACTGATGTCACTGCGTTACCTGGCAGGTGATACAGTCTATCTGTGTTCTCATTGGTCGACAGGAAGATCGTCCAGGTCCAGAGTGTGGTCTGAGGAAGGTGTCGTGGAGAAGCGGAGAAAGAGTTTTCTGAGGTGAGTCACATTAGAAACTGTGCAGCTCACTGACAGAAACAGATTCTACTGGTGTTTTATTATTTCATTATTTCATTATTTCTTTTTGATGCTGGAGTTCAACAAATCAGAACGATAGAAATGAATTCAAAGAACAAACAATCCATACATGGTTACATACATGCATTCATTGTTACATATTCATATTCAGCATTCATTTCACTTATATTAAATATACACAATATGTCTAGTGATTCATTCATAGTGTTTTTGTTACTTGCAGATATGACTTTCAGAATATTTATGTCAGCATAAAAGAAAACGCTTCTTTGTAAATGTTTGAGATTTATTTTTTACTTTAGAGGATTTATTTACAGACATCCTGTGTATGAATCTAAACAGCAGGTTCATAAGAAGTGTTTGTGTGTCTATCAGACCGAGAACAAGAAGACGGCTGAGGACCCAGCTGGACCGTGACGCTTGGGGGTCAGTACGTATATCCTGGTTCTTCTCCATCTTCCCTTATGGAGGGAATGGAGAACCCCGTCTGACCACAATTTTGCACACTGCTGGTAAATCAACACACACCAACAGAATCATAATTATTATTGATGAAGCTGTGTAACAGCACTCCACCTCTGCGTTTGTTTACAG
The DNA here is from genome assembly GCA_033238685.1 of Lates japonicus. Taxonomy (NCBI): domain Eukaryota; kingdom Metazoa; phylum Chordata; class Actinopteri; family Centropomidae; genus Lates; species Lates japonicus. Next base: position 64,953 of record BRZM01000880.1, read on the forward strand.
GTACAAATCTCTGTCATGGGCAAATTCTTCTCCTGTTCAGCTCCATGTGTAAAAATGTTTGTCTTCATGTGTTCATCATATTCTGTTCATCCTTGTCAGGTGATCGCTCACGAGATCGCCTGGCTGGACCCTCGCAATCTGCGACCAACAAGACCTGGGAACATTTTGGTAAATTATCATTTTCAACATGATATACTGTAGAATATTTTTATGACACACTTTACTATGGCTTTTTTTTCCACATACCATGACACATCATGTTTTCTTTACTGTACTACACTGACATTAAGTGTATTAATAATTATTTTAAAGTATAAACACGTGTGTGTTTATATGTGTATATATACACACACACACACACACACATCTATATGTATATGATGAGTGTAGCTGTACATTGTTGTTTCAGGTTGAACGAGGGTCACACAGTGTACCTGGAGAGGATGATTACAGGTGTATGGAGAGTGAACAGTTCAGACAGTTTAAAAGCCATGGGGGCTGAAGGACCTGTAGGAACTGTGCAGAACCTGAACCCTATGTTGAACCCTTGCTGTTACACAAACATATTGCATCAACTCGATCTGAGTTTATTTGTTCTTCTTACCTGTCCGTGTGTCGCCACCAGGTGAACACATTTGGGGCCAACAACTTTCCTGACTAACCTGGTCCCCTGTGTCCAGACGCTTTAATTCGATGATGCCTTTCCCTGTTCCCTATGAGAAAGGCTTTCTCACTCTGCTGTATCACCTGGAGGAGCTGGGAGCCCCAGGTACCCAGCACACCCCTGTTTACATCACAGAGCACCCTATCGTGGAATGTATTTATTCAATTTGTTGGTGTTTGTCTTTGTCTCAGAGGTGTTTATGGGTTTTGTGAAGCCATACATCCAGATGTTTGCATACAGCAGCGTCACCACAGAGGACTGAAGAACTATCTGTTCACCTACTAAAAGATAAGGTGAGAAATACCTGATATACTCCAACTAATCAGCCAAATAGACTTTGAAGTTTTGTCGGACATCATGAGACACCTTTCGATAACCGATCCCCTGGTTTATTTTCTGCAGGAAGGAGCTGTTTTATCTTCTAAACTCTTTGATTGTGGACTTGAGTAAGCCAGAGAAATTGGACAGTGGAGGTTTCAGGTCGGTGGGTAGGCCGAGCTTCAGTAACGGTCCTGTTTTGTCTCTCTGTGGGTGGACATCCTGAACAAGGGACTGGAATGCCTGATGTTCACTCCTGGGATGCCCCTGTCAAACCTCAGTAAGTGGATCCTGTCAAACCTCCATCAGGTCTATGAGTCCTGTATCTATCTGTCCATTGATGTAGTTTCAATCGTGTTTCAGGTATCTACACCACACTGGCCGGGACGCTGTATCGCTTCAGCCAGAGGTGATCAAGGTGAGACGACTTCATGTGGACCTGTTTTATGCAGACATGAAACCTCCATCCCATGTCCCATTTAGGCCAAAGACCAGACTACAGCTTCAAAGAGTGCGATGTGAAGTCACTGTCGTCCCACCAGCTGATTGAGTTCCTGTCCCTCCTGCTTCAGGAGGTAAACCATTTCAACACAGTTCACGAAGTCTCACTTCAGTCCACCACAGTCTACTTTTACCTGTCTGTTCTTTTCAGGTTCCTCTCCTCTGACTCATGTGGAAGAAGATGCAGGAGGCTTATAATCTCAATGCCTGTATGAACCAGAGATCCTCTCCAGGTGAGAGTCCTGCATCAGGTCCTCCGTGGATTTTATTTCTTTGATTTGAAACCCTTCCTTTCCTGATTGGCTGTTTTCTCTCTGCAGGTGGCTGAGGTTGTGTGTTCGTCCGTGGGAGGCGTCTCTACACTGAAGATGGCGACAGGAACAGGGCAGGATGAAGTTCACAAGTGTCACTCTTCAGGTATTTCTTCTCACTGTTAGTTAATTAATAACTTGTTTAACCTATTCTGTCTGACTCTCAGGCTTCCTTTCAGAGAGGTCTTTAACTTTGACAAGTATCATGATGAAGCAGTTCGAGTGTTTCACACCCGAGTGTTAATGCATCATGTCACCACGGATTGGTCGCCAAGACCTGAAGGTGGACGCCACCAAAACCACCAGTCTGTAAAACCAGTCAGAAACCAGTATTAATACAATACAGCAACAGTGGTCAGCAAACTAATCAAAGCTCTTTCCTCCTCTTCTCACCTGTTTTTCTCTTAGACTTTATCAGTAATGACTCTGTCTCCATGATGTTCCATCTCAGGGCAGAAAAAGAGGAAAGCTTTTATAAAGAAATAAACTATCCAGTGAACTTGTTGTTGATTTTCATACGAAACCCATCAGGTATCGCGGACAAAGGAAAAAAAACCATTGCCTAAAAGGCTCCATACTGTGTCAACTCAGACAAAATCCAGCATGTGGCTTCAGCACTGTCTCAATTTAATTGAATGTTTGGGTCCCAAAAACCATGGGCCTGTAGTTTCTGTTCAGTTCCACTGTTTTTGTTTTTGCCCTTGTTGTTTTATATTTTATACTTACAAAGGACTTATCTCTAAGTCATGTTTTGGCATTAATATGTTGGAAATTATTATTAGCCTCATATAACTTTGTAGGAAAACAAAACATGTTCCTGTATATATATATTAACTATACTACTATACTATGATGTTTTTTGTGATATTTTTGACCACATGACATTTTTGTGACATTTTGACACCTTACTAAGATGTGTTTCTGAGCATTTTGACACCTTACTATACTATGACTTTTGTGACATTTTGAAGCCTTCCTATACTATGACATTTTTTAACATAATGGTTATTATCTTAATTTATATCTTGTTTTATCATACCTTTTTTCTTTTTCTTGCCAAGCTTTAATACATAATTTCACCTGCAGTAATTGATAGAGGATTATCTTACCAAATAAATACTTGAACACTGAATAATTTGTCTCATTTTATGAAGGTGAATATTTATAAACCAGTGGCCACTTGTAGCTGTAGAGGTTAGGTTAGGGCTACGGCTTCAGCCACTTGCGCTGGGATGTTAGGTTACGGGGCTTTCAGCCACTCTGTAAGCGAGGTTGTGAGGCTTAGTTAGGGGGTTACGGCTTTCAGCTACCAGCCAGGAGGTTAGGGGTTAGGGTTGTTGTGCCTCAGCCCCTGTAGCCAGAGGTTAGGAGGTCAGTTAGTTTCACGCCTCTGCCTCACCCAGTCAGAGGTCAGGGTTAGGGGCCACGGCCTGGCTCACCTGGTAAGTCAGATATTAGGGTTAGGCCACCGCCTCCCACCTGTGTTTGAGTGCCAGCCAGGCCACGGGCCCAAGTCCCCTGTGTTTCAAGATACAGAGGTCAGGGTCAGGGCCATGGCCTCTGCTCACCCAGAAACAGAGTGTCACACAGGGCCACAGCCCCAAACACCCAGAACAGAGGCTAGGCTAGGCCACGGCCTCTGTCACCTGTGCTCGTGGCCACAGGGTCACAGCCCATCCCTGTGTCAGACATGTCAGGAGGCTCAGTCAGGCCACGCCTGCCCCAACCTGCAGCCTGTGAGGCTGAAAGAGGCCACGCCTGCCCCCCACCCAAAATGAGGCCAGGGCCAGGGCCACGCCCAAGCCTGAGCCAGGCCAGGGCCACGGCCTCATGCTCACCCAGAAACAGAGGCTGTCAGGCCAGGGCCACGCCCACCACTAGCCAGAGGTTAGGGTTAGGGGTTACGCTTCAAACAATTTGCAGCCAGAGTGTTGAGTTAGGGGTTACAGCCTCAGCCCCTTGCAGCCAGAGGTTAGAGGTTAGGTTAGGCCACGGCCTCAGCCACCTGTAGTCAGAGGTTAGGGTTAGTGCGTCAGCCACCTGTAGTAGCCAGAGGTTAGTTAGGCTACGGCTTCAGCCACTCTGTAGCCAGAGGCGAAGAAGAAATACGGCTCGTTTCACCCAGCCAGAGGCCAGGGTTAGGCCACGGCTTCAGCCACCTGTGTCAGGAGGCCAGGCCAGGCCAGGGCCAGCCAGCCACCTGGGTGCTGCAGTGTCAGGGCTAGGGTCACTGCCTCGTGCCTCACCTTGCAGCCAGAGGTTACACAGGGCTACAGCTCCCGTCCCCTGCAGCCAGAGTGTCAGAGTTAGGCCAGGCCACGGCCCCTGACCTGCATGAGATT
>BRZM01000881.1:0-23998 GCA_033238685.1 Lates japonicus
ACATAGTGTATCGAGTGGCCGTTGGAGATGAGGTGGGTGGCAGACAGAATCAGGTGCATTGATGTGCATTTAGTGGTGCAACAAGGGTGTGATGTCAGTGTTTCAGGAAGTTGAGACAATTTACATCAACACTGAAATGTGCCTCTCTGTTGTGCTGTGAGTGACGGAAGCCATAGACGAAGTACTAAATGTATTCAATCTAAATTCCACTCTAATGTACGGCATACAAATTTTAAATACAATTGAAATATACAGTTAAAATATATACAAATAATAACTTTATTACATCAAATGGATTTGATATCTGAGGTCAAATGTTGAAGAGTTGTTGAGTTTTCATAGTCATTGATATTAGATGATGTATGACCCTGCACACTCACAAAAAGTCAGCCCAAGTGTGATTATTTCTTTATCTATAAGCCTAACTGAAAGATAGAAAAGTATAGAATTAAATTTAGATTTTAAAAAAGCGTAAAACATTGTGTTGTTGTGGTCATGATGACATAAGTATAGTCTGCTTTTGAGAGAGCTGACCTCTCGTTCAAAGGCGGTTCAAAGACAGAAGCGCCCCAGGCCTACAGACAGCACCCACCACCTCAGAGACCCACTGACCTTTAAACAGCTGGCAGTCCGGACACACAAACGACCTGATGTGTAGTAGGCAGCTCTGAGTCAGTACACATTCTCATCTAAGTTAGAGTCAATTAACTGCTGTTTTTAAAAAATGTATGTTTTTAAAAAACCTTACACCAATTGTTGGCATGTTTTGTGATTTTGCATTGATCATTGCAGTAAAAGGGAAAGAAAATGTCATGTAATTGAGATCAATACTATTAATGGTTAGTTTAGTAGGAAACTTCTTCATTTTTTTAAAGAATTTTAAACATGGATATACTTGTGCAGGCGTGGCCCCTTTACCCTCAGCTAAAGGGAAAGTGACCATGGATCTCATAGCATTTTTGTCTGTGGCCACTGTACTTTCTGCCAAGATTATAGGCTTAAATAATACACAACATCTACTACTTTGACTGCCTTTATTGATTCTTGTAAGTAAATGCCAGCTCAGCATGTGAGTTACTGAACATAGAGGGTATTCTTTATCTGCAGGATGACTTCATTTTCCTCAGAAATTCAATCTCTCATTTCCAGGTTGCAAATGATTCAGTTTCTGTCTTTTTAATGGCAGTGATGGAACTTATCATGGAACCCCACATGTTAAATCAAAGATTTTTTACAATGAATAACACACATTGGTCTTGTTTCCTCAGCCTCTTTGCTATGATATGACTTTCTTCTCCTTGGTTAATGTCCACATTTTGAATGGAATGAATTCGTATAATGTGTTTAGTGTCACATATATTCAGTGGTTTTCCATTTTATCCAGGCTTTAGTCAGTTATTTTAGTTAATGTCTTTTTCGACTCTTCGTACCCTTCTGTAAATTTACTAACTAACTCAGGAAGTTGGGTCATTGCTATCTGAGAACGTATGTCACCACGTTTCCTCTCTTATATTACCAAACACTGGCACCCTGCACTCTGTACACATAGAGGCACTTTGAACAATCTGAATTCCTCAACCACAAGAGGGCGTACATGGATTACAGGTCCACCTCAAACTTTCACTTCTCTTGGATAAAACATTAGTGGGGTATAGTTGTTATTTTTGTATGCCATTATGAACATTATAACACCTATAAAAATGAATTACAAAAGAAAAGGAAAATCCATTGGTTAGTCAAAAATTTGTCAAAGGTTTATGCACACAAGCATACACACAGGAACACACTCACACTCAAAACACCTGACCTGTGCTTCATAAAAATCATCCTCTCTTATTGTTATGGTTAAACATTAAATAAGTCTGAAACAACACCGCACCCAAGACCGCCCACCCCTCCCCCCCCACACACACACTCACTTGTGGACTCCGACACCTTTGTTGGGACCCCACAGGTTTAAATGTCTGTTTTGAGGGTTTTAGGGTTAGGGTTGGAATTAGGTTTAGGTTAGGTTAGGGAAAGGCATTTGGTTGTGGTGGTTAAGCTTAGGTCAAGGGGCAAGTGAATGCATTATGTCAGTGGTGGGTCCGCACAAAGATAGGTGCACAAGGATGTGTGTGTGCATGTGTGTGTGAGCATGTGTATCAGAGAATGAATATGAAGATGATGAATACATTCAGGAGGAGTCAGGGGCCTCTGGAGCACCCAGGGGTCAGGAGGCTTTTTGTGATAGTGAAGATCGACTTTATTACGCCAATAAAAACCCAGAGTGCTCTCAGTAATGGAGAGATAAATGATTGGGAGTCAGAGGAGGACCTTGCCTTTAACTGCTGTCACAGCTGCAATTAACGCTAACGAGAGAACAGTGTATTGTTGCCAATTGCTCTGCTGCTGTCAAGCACATTAGTGTTAAAACCTTTTGGTTCTGGAGCGCTTCATTTTAAAAATAATAATTCATTACTTTTTATTTTGTGAGCTTCATTTTATTAATTCATTGTGTTGAATACTATGTTAACTAATCAACCAAAATCCTTTAAAGGTCTTATCTTATATACCCTTTGTATTTTACTCTTAACTTGTATTGTGGTAAGACTCCTCCTCCTTTTATGCTACATACATAAATGCAGTAAAGTTGTACTTCTCAGTGCTGTGTCCAAAACATTTATAAATATCTTAAACATACGCTTCGATGCACAAAGGATAAATTTACTTTAAACCCTAAGTTTACTTTAAACCAACTGACTCGTGGCTGTGCTGACATCTGTAGTTATGAACCAGCAATGTCTGGTAATCATCTGAGATTTAGACCAATAAGGACCCAAAGCAAATGAGTCACTTGGCAATATCTCAGACTTTGCTCCTTCATTTATGATTGATGTACTTCATCTCTCTCGACTGGAGGCTGTAACTTCATCCTGTTACCCAGCTGCCCAGAGCTAAAAGTGACCTTTTACCCTTCCTTCATCATAAAAAGGTACAATGGAAACTTCAGCTCTTGTTTTCATGAAGTTGACTCTTTCAGACTCATTCAGTAAGAAGAATGACTCCTCAGTGCTCTTGCTGATTCAGTTCAGTTGCTCAATGTGGCAGGAGAGACCTCTGGTGCTTCAGGATCAAAGATCAATCAAATAAGTTTTCGTTTAGTCTTTTTCTTTCTTCTCTCTAATTCTTGTTCCAGTTTCAAAGGATAAATCAGTTTTATGCTTTCTTTCTGTACAGCTTATCAATTTACCATTTGATACTCTCCCAATGATTTCTTTAATTATCATAGTACAAGGTGGGTGTGAAACAAGTTGCTGGGCTAAACAAATTGGTGGATTCTCAATTTACCCTTTAGAATTCAATTTCAGCACCTACCAATTAAAGCCTCCTGAGACACCTGTACAAAGTAAGAAATGTGGAATAAACTCTGAGTTAGAAAACAGACGATGCATTTGCATTTCCACAGCATTAACAGTATACAGTACAATGGTAACTTTAAAAAATATATATTTTAAAGTTTAAACATTTTAATCGTTTCAAATGTTAAGTAAAGATCAAAATTAATGAGGCACAAAAATAATAATAATAATCCCTAGATTACACAGAACAATCACATTTTGTTAGTTTGACTGATAAGAGCTCCAGGAGAAAAGGTCTGATCACATTTTTCTGTCACTTTCTATCTGTACCTTCCTGTAACCAAACAGTTCCTGTCTAGATCCAAGGCAGTTTTAGTAAGCCAAAGCTTTGTTATAAGATTTTCTCTGTAACACTGCCAACTATTATGTTTTGACATTGCATGATGAGATTTAGAATTGCAAGTACAAACTTGCAGCACGGAGGGAGCCGCTGATACACTTTGTTAATTTCCATTTCACTTTAATCTCTATTATTGAGGTGGCAAATGAGCCTATGTGGGCACTCATTCTCTCACGAAGCACTTAACCTCTTATAAAATTGCTGAAGTTTTTTGGCCGGAGAACTTCTTTGTCTGAACTCCTCAGAGAAAGTGAGGAAGTGGGGAAGTCGGAGAGGAGAAACAGTGGGAAGGAGGCCAGAACGGCTGAACCACTGACCTGTTTTGAATTGATAATAAAATGTAATAATGGCTAATAAGGTGTAATAATTTGGGCCAATAAAGATAGATGGCAGATTGAGGATGATATGCGCTGTGTCAGAAGACCTTACTTTGAGGACGGAGCAGAGACAATACACTTCAGCTCTCGGGGGGACAGATAAAATTTGACCCCAGATCAGTGAATCATTGTTTAATTATTAAGAAGAGGGGAAAGACAGAGAGAGGGACAAAGACTGGATGAGAGAGAAATGGATGAGCAAAGGACAGGGGGGAAGAGGAGTTTTGGAGCAGAGGTTGAAAAGGGTGGAGTGAAACAGGAACGAGTGGTGAGATTGAATGAGAAAGAAAGAGCCAGACAGGGCTATTGCTACAAGGATCAGATGAGCTGCATTTTAAGACAGAAAGGAGTAAAAGAAGATGCAGAGTAATAGAGAACGAGGGGGAAAAAGTGAAATCATAAAAAGAGACTGTGATACATTACGGAGAAAAGACAGAGAAGAAGAGTTACAGTAATGTGCAGTGGTCCAGAGTGACCTGTCGTTGGACTCTTTCCCCTGACAGCTTCTCTCTGTCTCCAGGCCTGATGCCAATATGCTAATCCTCCTCAGATGGTCTTTTCATTGGCTGATGCTGACTCCCGTTGACATGTGCCAGATGACTGTCCCCTTGTCCCACTATTAAAGACCACAGCAGTGAATATGGCAAGGCGACCATTACCGAGATAAGAGCAGATGTAGCCGTATGCCTGCTGCCTGCTTGCAGTGAATCACATACATACATATACTGTTAAAATATTATCACAACTGTACCCTGGCAGGCATAACGGTATGTGGACAAACACCATTATCACTCTAAAGCACATATGGTGTTTGTACATGGTGAGAAGTGATAGAGTAAATTTATGACGGGATGAATACTATGAGGAGCGGGCTCGCCACTTGACCAGCTGGATAAATCTGGTTGGGGAAAGTGAAAATGCAGCAATTGCCCAACCCTCATTACCACCACCGAGGTGCCCTTGAGCAAAGCGCTTAGCCCCCAACTGCTCGAGTGGAGCTGCTCAGTTGCCAGTAGATCAGAACTGGGCAGCCTCCATGTATAAATGCCAGTAACTGTGAGTGTGATCAGAGAGCTCCTGCAAAAACTAGCGTTGCTCTCAGTGACAAATCCCTGGATAAATGGAGATTAGAGAAAAAATGTTTTTATTGTGATTTAATTGATGCTATGTACACATTAAATATGCAGGTTTTTGGATTAATGGGCCAAATAAGGAAAACTGATATAGCATGTTCAATACGAACTTTAATTTTTTTTTTAAATGACACAATTTGAATGGAAGTTTATTCATCATTCTGTTTGATAACAGCAGTACTAGAATCTCAGCATTCAGAACTTTCATCTATAAGCCAGAATTTGCCATGTCGTCACCAGTGACAGCTCTCATTACTGCAAAGTGGGCTGCATTTTTAATACTGGCCGTGGGATACTGTACATCTTCAAAATAAACGTACTGTAGGTGTTTTACTTAAACTGTGGATGAAACTGAATTTGGTATTTCTTCATGGAAGGGGCAAATTAATTGTGAATTGGAATATAATTTGTACAGAGTACTTTTTTAAAATTCAAACATGCCTAAAAGTTTGTTGACTTTAATTATTTATGATTAACTTCTCTGGTAATAGTTTTCTGTAATGCATAATTTAAATGTACATTTGATCAATTCAGAATATCTGAATTGTGTTCATATATATGTTTATATATTAATGAATTGTAATAATTAAAAATAACCAATGAAGAGTCTGTAATTATTCAGATGGCACACTCCAGCCTCCGTACAGTAGATGAGATCATAGCAGCAAATGAAAGAAGGAGAAATATGGTAGGAAATGCATAGATAAAGACTACCTTAAATTTAAATAGGACACATCTGTCTGTTTCAAGGTTCAGATCTCTTTCTTTCTTTCTTTCTTTCTTTCTTTTCTTCTCTGCTTGTCTTGTTTGTGTCCTTTTCCTTTGTCACAGTCTTACTTTCTTTTCTTTCTCTCCTTCTTTTCCTCCCCTTTTGTTTTCATTTCTCATGATTGTGGTTTGAAAAGCAAGGAGGTCTCATCCAATTCCCAGTAGTAATAGTTTTTCTAATGCGCTCCCGTCAGTGTGTTCTGAATCTGCAAATTACAAAACAATTTGATGCATTTTAACTTTTAAGTAATGGTGGTTTTATTAAGTTCATTTGATAGACAGATTTTGGTTCTGTCATAAAATTGTTTAACAAAGTTAAGAGTGGCTGTAATGTAGTCTTATGCCTTCATTTATTGTTGAAATGGCTCATTTTATATTTTTAATTATCATTCAAGCTGTGAGTGAACAAGGAATCCTTGTGTGGCAATTATAGGTTTAGATAAATTAGAACTTATTTCTGTTATCTGATGTTGCCAGTACATTGAATAAAAGACGATTGTCTAGAACAAAGAATAATATTTAAGCTTGCTCATGTCCATTGTGTGTGAATGTGTATGTATGCCGTTGTGCTTGAGTTAGTGCAAACGGCGGATCAGATCAATGAATTAAGCTGCTCATTATGATGGCCTGCTCTCACTGGTCATTAAGAAAAACGCATGTAGAATTTGCCACCCTGGCCCCTATGAAGTGTGGGTAATTACCACTAATGTATCATCGTCTATTCAAGACCGTAACATTTCGTTTCTGAGGGCTGACAGTAAAACACCTCTGACCTAAATGTTTTATTCATTCATAAGAATCCTATTATTCATTTTAAACTCATATTTCACATGATGAACAGTTTTGCCATGAATAATGAGTTCTCTCATATTAGTGTCCCGTACACTTTTATCAGTGCCAACAGTTTTTCATATGGTGTAATATTATATTTGTGTTATTCAAATGAAATATCATTCTCCGTCAGTCCTGCTAATGAATGAGTATATGTGCTGCTTATTAGAAAACCAAAACCACCTCACAAAGAGTTTAATTTTACAGGCAGACGCACACAGACTACTAAGTTACTGAACTATTCCTCATCGTAAGTCCTCTGTGATTTCTGTATTGTTTATACGTATTGTGTACTGTGTGCTTGGAAAGTGACCAAACATTAAGTCTTTTTGAAACAAAAATTGCCTTTGCTTCTGTCTTTGGGAAACATTGTATTATATTATACTGTGTTGATGTTAATAGAGTAAAAAAGTTGCAAAGCTTTAGTTGTTGCATTAAGAGTTTTTACATACTGTATTAGCTCACTATTGACCTTATCATTATGTTAAGAAGAAATCATTTGAGTACATTGAGATAACAGACAGACCAATCCAGCACAGAGGAGTTGCAGTTTTCTGTACGAGTAATTTTAAAATGTATGTCCTTTCTAATTACAGAAAAGATGTTTTATACTGGGATAGTGATTTGATGATAACTGGCGCCTGATTCAAATTCATATCTGCGAAAAGTCTGCCACAACACGCCGCACTTACTTTTTGCCTGAAAGTGGGGGGAAAAAACAATATCTTCAGTGTAAAGAGAGAGATTTTTTTTTAATTAATCTATATTGATTACCCTCAAGTTTGAGATATTGTTTAAAAAACACACTCAAAATGCCTTCCATAATTTGTATGTGTGGGGTATTGGCACATGTAAGTTCCAAGTACAGATCTTTGTTCTAACATAACAAACACATGCCTCTCAGGTTATGTTTCTTGCATATTGACACATCACTGAAACACACAAAAATCTTGCAAGTTGTAGAAGTGTATAGAATGTGATCAAACACAGTAATGGCTCCTGTGTACCCGCATGCCAAACAAAAGAAGGCTCTCATAAGAGGATCTAAGATTTATTAGGCTATTTCTCAACTGGCTCTGTAGACTTGTACTGAAACTCATTTAACATACGCTCTTAAATGCTTTGACACAACCAGCACAGCATCTCCCCTTAAAAAAATAAACTGCACACATACCTCCTATTACCCTGTGCATAAACACATGTGCACATTAGGAGACCTCATGTGATATTATGATTCCAGAGGCATCTAACTCCGATGTTGTGAAGACTGAGGATCATGGAGGGTAATAATGGCTGCATTATTACTCCTCTTATTGTGTCTTAATTAGTGGCATTTAATTATACACTAATGCAGTGAGGGCTATTAAAGACATTGGGGCCTGCTGATCAGGGAATTAAAGCAACACACACACACACACACCTACAGGCACAGGCGCACACTTTTCACACAGACACTTTTGTCGTGCCATAGAAATTTCAGTTCCCTTTAACTAGGAATTACAGACTCCCTGCAGAGTAAGTGTGTGTGTGTGTGTGTGAAAATGAGTGTGTGTGTTGATGAGACTGAAAGTAAGATTAGATAACCTTTGGAAATCCAGGTGTGATAGAGAAAAACTCTGAGAACCACTGAGAAAGTCAGCTTAAAAAAAAGAGAGAAAATGATAAAGATGTATAAAACAATAAAACAAGAGAGAGTGAGGAAGGAAAGGATAAGGGTAATCACTATTATATGTATTCTGCTCGTTAGCAATGACACCCAAATAGGTTTTAATTCTTCACTCCCACGCCTCTCCTCCGCTGGTGCATCTCAATTATTTGTTCAGAGGCTGGTGTGACAATAGTGTCAGCTGTGGGAGCCTTTGGGATGCTAAACAGGGGACAGGAGGTTGAATATAAGTCATTTTCAGTGGGCTGAACCTGGGGCTTTGTGCCTGCCGGAGAGGAGAAGCTTCAAAGCTACGTTTAAACAGAGCAAACAAAAGAGCAAAACTTGATCCAATCTCTCCGACTGCTTTTGAAGTTGTAAGGCTACGGCCCAGAGTGTCGGCTGCTCATATCCATCTTATGACGACCATACACACCTGTCCTCTCCTGCACACAACATGCATCAGCACATACACCTATTTCAAATGTGATTCGGGTCATGATGACCACCTGTGTGTGCATAATGATGATTTGTGGAAGACAATAGCATGATTTCAATCTAAACATCTCTCTGAGTGAAGTTTAGCTCAAGCAAAGTTTGCTTTTCAAAGTTTTAGACAATTCCATTTTTTCATATGTCTCTCTCAAATTTGGGGAAATCACATGTCATATTGAAATGACGTGAAATTTACACCACCTTCCTGCTAAAATTTTTCATAATCAATGTACATTTCCTGTGTGATCAGTCAGAGTTAGGTGTTCAAGAGGGGTTCTTAAATTTGTTGTGGTGAGTCCAAAGTCCTAAAGGCTCAAAAGATTTTCATGCTTTTATATATTGAGTCAGTAAAAACAGCTTAATTACTGCATGATAACATGTGTCAACCTTACCATTATTACTGTATGCCCCATGTATAGTTGCAAGCAAAATGTAATTTAGATGTTAAAAAAATCTTCCACATGAGTCTTAAATGGAAATCTGCTGCCTCTGAAGTATAAAATAAGGTAAATGAACTTATGCATTTCATAGAGCAACTGGTTGCAAGTATGTGTAGTAACCTGTGCTGTTATTATTTCTCGTTGTACACTGTGATATTTACCACTTAATACAATATTTAATAACTATGTGTAGAGAGATAATTATTACACACGCTAAAATCTGCATAGTCAGAACACACTTAATCTCACGGCAATTTAATATAAAAGAATGCCGGAGTCTAAAGGAATTTATCCTGTGTTTTTTTTTTCCTTCACTTGTTTTGTGCAGACATAGTGAAAGAGGTGTGGAAATTGCATTAAAACGGACATTTAAATAACTACAACACCAAAGAAGAATCGGTTTTAAGTTCTTTATAAATATCTTCAGATAAATAGTGTTATAATACAAGCATAACATTTTCAATGCACTAAGTAACACACAAAAAAGTGCAACAGGCCTAATTAAAAAACATGAAGGCCTATGTATTTAGCCGACATAGGCCTGCCGTAGATTGAAATGAAAATAAATAGAATAAGAGCAAAAATAGAAACAGAGTTGTTGGTTTGCATTGCGGAGAGAATTTTACACCGTTTTTCTCCTAAATCAAAGCTTTCTTTGGGTTTAGCGTTTCTACTTGTCTGATTGTATTTATCAATGCCACATTACAGTATGTGGTAAATGCCCTCACAAATTGTGCAAATAAATTATGATTTCAATCAACATGGGTCTAATGAAAAATTCATTACACAGAACAATGTTAACCTTAGTTTTTACAACTCTCCTACAGCTGCACTTAACTTTAACTATGATAACTCAGATACCTGGTCTGCCTTAGTTTATGCAATAACAATGTCCATCTTGTTTGCGTTACTTTTAAAAAAAAAAAAAAAAAAAATGACCCGCAATTTACCCGGTTAGGACAGCAGGAGAGCCGGGTGTAAAGGGTTGCCTTTCCCCTCTAGCAGATCGCTTTTCTCCATTACTGAGGCCGGTGAGCAGAGCTGTGCCGGGCCGGACTGCAGCCCCGTCAAGCCGGGCACGGGACCCAGGGACGGGGTGGGTTTTATTGGCACGGGAACGGCGGGCAGGGTTTGCCCGTTGGCGTTGTGGTACAGGCCCTTAGCTGACACACTGAAGGGCGCGTACTCGGACGACGCGGGCATGGGCACGCCGCCCATGGACTCCGACAGCATCCCGACGTGTGGCCACATGGAGTTGACCACGCTGCTGAGCTGCGGGGGCACCGGGTAACCCAGGTGGTGCATGACAGAGGTGAGGGGGAGCCCGCTGGCCATCACACCCTTGTAGTCCCGTCCTATGATGTTCTCGATGGCGAATGGGTGTTTAAACCCGCCGGGCTGCGCGCAAGCGATGCCCCCGTAACCCTGAAAATGAGGCAGCCGACCCACGGTGCTCGTCGGGCCGGCTGAGTGGTCGTGGTGGCCTGATGCTGTGCCCAGCTTGCCGCTCGGGTGGTGGTGGTGGTGATGGTGAAAGTAGTGCATCATCGGGGAGCTCTTGCAGGCCATGTGCTCAGCGCGCAGCACCTTGAAGCGCTTCCGTCTCCTAAGGAAGCTGCCATTCTCAAACATGTCACCGCAGTCCGGGTGCAGAGCCCAGAAGCTGCCTTTCCCTGGCTGATCAGGCCGCCGAGGAATCTTGATGAAGCAGTCGTTAAACGAGAGATTGTGTCGTAGGGAGTTCTGCCACCTCTGGGTATTCTCTCGATAATAGGGAAATCGGTCCATGATGAACTTATAAATGTCACTGAGAGGGAGCATCTTGTCGGTTGAGTTCTGGATAGCCATCGCTGTCAGTGATATGTAGGAGTATGGGGGCTTCTGGTCGCTGTAAGAGTTCTTCCCAGGACGGGGCATGACTGGTTACTGTTTTCTTTGAGTTTGAATTGTTGAATAAAACAGCCTCTAAAGTTATATTTGAATGCTATGTTTACGAAGCTAACTCGACGGTCTTAATATCAGTCGCCATCTGACGGATCTGTTCCAAAGTTCTGAGCCATTAGATCAGAAGCAGGTAAATTTTCCTACAGGTGCAGGATTACCTGCGCTATATCAGTTAGTACAGTGTCGCCTAAAGGCCCGCTGCTGTCAGGTAAGATCCTTAAGAGGCTCCTGCATCCGGGGAAAGGAGACTTTTGTCAGTCTCTTCGCCGAATGACGCTCTCGGAGTTGTGCGTAAAAGTCGGTCTCTGCGCGTAAAAGTTGAGCTTGGCTTCTGAGTTGCTCCTGTTTCTGCTGCGGCTGAAGAGTGTTAAAGAGGCCGGTTTGCTCTGCTGTCTGTGTGTTTGTGGTTCGTGATCCTCTCCTCTTGTGCGATGCTCCCTCTCGCCGAGCGCCGTTTTTGTAAGACCCCCGCGGGTCGCCGGCTCTATTATCTATTATCCAGACACTTAGGGGACACGTCAGGGGAGAGCAGAGGGCTATGTGTGTGTGTGTGCGTGTGTGTGTCAGAGAGAGAGAGAGAGAGAGAGAGAAGATAGGGGTAAAGAAATGAATAAAAATGAGGGGTGGGTGGTGCGATCAGCGCACGCGTTCTTCTTCTAATCTCCTGTTTCCAATCAGAGTCCCGCGTAAAGTAGCCTAGACACAGACAAAACAGAGTGATTGATTTTTTTCCCACTAAACTGTGTTAAACGGGCGATTCTTTTAAATGTATTTCACAAGTAGCTAAATTTCCAGTGGCTCCCTAACTGCTTATCTGAGATGACCCTGACCTTTGACCCCTCATGTCAAAAAAAATTGCGTAAGGGTCCCATGGCTTTGCCTATAATAATCATTTCTGAAACATATTTTTAAAATCAAGATACTCAATGATGCCTCGTGCTGAGTATACATGATTGGAATAACCATGACAGAGAATGTGGATTTGATGTGCCATCTTAGTCCACTTCACTTGAGGGGAATAAATAGTAAAGAATGGAATATATAAATACGACCTCTTTGTTAAATTTGCTCGACTGCACTTTCAGACTTTGCTAACAATAAATCATGTCTTCCTTTGCGCACAATCATCAGTGCGCTACTCCTCTGCTCTCAATTACACGAGCGCGCACGCACAGAAACACACGCACACACAGACACAGAGAGAGAGAGAGAGAGAGAGAGGCGCTGTTGTTGATTAATTGCTGAGAGGGGAGTCCGGCGGCTGTCTGTCTGTTCAAACACTCTCCGGTGAATCCTACAAGGATGTAAACAAACTTCATCCCCTGCTCTGAATTCTGTTCAGCGGAGAACAACAAAAGCTGCTCCCCTTCCCATATATTTTTCTCTCTGGCCAGGTGTCATGACTGGGTCCTTGACGGCTCCTGTCTTCCCCGGTGCCCCCGGTGGGCCCCCGAATACATTACAATAATTAAGTCTTCCGTGATTTAGCCTCCTAGGAGAGAAGTCCAACAATGTAATTAAGGGCAAGCTTCACTGTATTAGATATGAATATTCAAAACTGTGTCAATTAATTAGCCCGTGTATCTCTCCCGTTATGTCTCAGTCCTTCAAACCCACTCAAAAGGTCAACTGTGTCGACGGAGAGCATATTTTAAAGACATCATGTAATTGCAAGGAAAATCGCTTTTTAGTGCCACTTGGCCTGACAAAGAGTGAACATTCAAATAGCTAAATAAAGGCAGTCGTTGTTGTGCTTGTGTGTGCATGTGTGTGTTTTTGTTTTTGCATAAATTGTTTTCCCGGAGCCTGAAAAATGAGTTTTGAAACTCTGAGGCCCACAGAGGCCAACGCGGGTAAAAGCATCCTCTTTAAACGCCCGGGAAAGATCAATATTAAATCTGTTTTCACAAAGGGGACCGTTAAATAGACACCGTGGCTGATCTGCATAACAAAATTAATTAGGTAGTCTACGGCAGTCTTCGCCTGCACCCAACTCCTGGACAAATAACTAGTTGTAAAGCACACCTTCTGGGCATACGGAACATATGCTGGAATTATCCTTAATTGACTAATTACATAAATTACTCATTAAGTTTACAGCACATCAATTATAAGAGATGTATCAATTAATTTTGCATAAATTACAAGCGGCACACTGCACGAAGAGGGCGGCGGAGGGAATGAGGGTCGCCAGAAGGGGGTCTACTCTAAGGTGGAGCGAGCGTGTGTGTGTGTGCGCGCGCGCGCGTATGTGTGTGCGTACGTGTAGGCGCGCGTGTGAGCGACGGTCGTCTGTTTGTTTCCTGTCTCTAATAATTATTTGTTCAGCTTAAGGGCAGAGATATTCTTTCTCTGTCTCCCATTCGCAAAGGGAAAGTGTGGGGGTAATGGCAATTATACTAATAATAATAATCTTAAAGACCTCTCTCCAAGTCATAAGGGGCGCATCGTCGCGGAGAGAGCCATTAAAATCAATTAGCGAGGCCTATTGTTTTCAATGGAAAATTAAACCAGTTTAGGACTGTGGTGCAGACGCTGTAAGCCTTACTTGTGTAATGGGAAATTATTTAGAGGCAAAATACGACAGATTTGTTTTTTTGTTTTTTGTTTTTCAGATCCGTTTTCCCCCATAAAAGAGCGAACAAGCAGAGGCAATAATGGATCAAAGCTGTAGTGTGTCTGCCTGTTGCCTTCAAGAGTTACCTCAGTCGACTCAGGTATAACTATATCATCATCATCCATCACAGTGGCAAACTTAGTATAGTGCATGTAAAGCTTTCAGTTTTGTATTCCTCTCAAACTCTCTGACCTCAAACTTCCAGGACAACAATAAAAGACAAAAGTTTGAATTTACAGCATCAGTTTGAGTTATGTCTGGCTGACATATTGTAAATGGAAATTTTACAGGGGTGGCCAAAATAACAGGAATATCGACAGTACAATGGGAATTTAGCTTCATTTTTAAAAGTGGGGTTAATACAAATATATACTTACTTGAAGCTGCTGCTGTATTTGACTGTACTGCACTGTAAAGTACTTTTCTGCTTTATTAGTTTCATACTGTGGAAAAAGATTCATATACAACATCTAAAACAATTTAACTAACTTAACCTCTTTTTTAAAACTTAATTTAAGTAACTGTGAACTGGACAGATCTGACATCTGCAGTTGAAAATGACCAAAAAAAGATAAACATGGGGCTTAAAATGTGCATTATAAAAAACACATGCAAATTCCACCTTGTTGGTGATAACGGAAAGAATTTTTAGTATTTTTAATTTCGCAATATTACTGTAATTACACCTCTTACACTCACATGCACGCACACACACATGCAAACAACGTATGTCACCAACAACACTAGCAAAATATGTGACTAAACTGGATCCAACCAAATTTGCCATTATCATTTGCTCATAATAAAGAAGCAAAAATGCCATTACAGAATGGTGCACTGAAAAATTAAGAGCAATTTGCAGTGTGATGAAAGTGACACGGAAAACCTTCCATTTGTCCTATTTCTTTCTTTAAGTATTTAATGTAAGAAAGGACTGTAGGCTGTGGTGCTTGTGGTGACCTGTGACCCACTCACCATAATTATCACATCCTTCCTCTTTTAGGAGGGCTACTATCTATTTAATTTTCTGTGACTTAATTTACTAGGACATCAGGGGAGGTGCTGAAGTTTCACCTCCCTAACCCTTTCTAAGTAGCCCACTAACTTATGTAGAGTATTTTTCACATTGGCTGTGTGCTCACTGAATACAGCCCTAACAAATGTACACGCTACACTACACAGTACACTATACTCATACTTAACATGCTCATAGACTGTCTTTGAGTTCTCACCAACCAACTGACCTTTTTTCATATGCCTCCTCCTCTGATGAGGCCCTCTTATCTTTTATCAGCCACAAGAGCAACTCTGAATAAGATTTCCACTCGTGGTTTTCCTAAACTATGTTTAGGCCACATAGCTGTTTTGAAGTTTCTTCCACTTTACCTTTGCTTTCATAAACTATCAGGCTATTCTTCATATTGCATTAGTATGAACAGAGTATCCATTTGACTAAACTAGCCCTGATAATGCTACAATGGACTGCATCTACACTACGTCTATTCTTTCTCATCAGCTGTCGTAATAGTTGCTGTTCTATTCACAGCAATCATTCATCAAGACAAGAATCCGTGCAAAAACTCAAAAGAAAAATTTTGTTATCCCAAACCTCATCTCACTTTTTATTTCTATGTCTGGTCACTGTTTGGTTTTGTATTTTTTCCTATTGTCATCAATAACTGGCCAACAGAGATATCACATATTATCAGCACTACAGCAGTCAGTTTTGTACATTTTCAATATCTCAACTTCAGGTTTTTGTGTTACAGAGGCTCTCTACATGACTCACTACTTTATGTCAACACTGAAGAATCACAGAGGAAAAGAAAGAGCTAGAGTGATCATTTTGCTTTCTCTGCTTTGCCCAATACCTGGCAGTGCCTAGTTTTAATTTAATTAAATTTGAAATAAATAAATTCCAAATTGTAGAAAAACAATGTGGAATTTTAAAAACTCCCGGTTTAGAGAAAGTGTGCACACCACAAGTGTTGTGGTGTGCTCACTTTCCAGCAATATGTAGAGATTTACATGTATTTCAGAAAACAGATTGATAACTGATTAGAATGATCCCTTTGTAAAATAAATAAATAAAACCCATTATTCTCTCTCTCTTAGAATTCATCAATGAGGGTTTTATTTTGAAGATTTTGACTGGAAGTCATATTGATTTTGTCTGACTTGACTGTGGTCTGAGACTCCAGTGGCCTCTTGGCTCTCTGCAGTGACAGTGCACTAACACAGCTTCCATTAAGACCAGAGCATCACTGCCTTCACCACAAATGTGAAACCACGACATCTCTTAGAGATGCTCATATTGCCTAATGCAGTAAAAAAGTGTAAGGCTAAGATGGATTCCAACAAATGTGGAGTCAACTAAAAGCTATAGAGTAACACTGAAAAAGGCATTGAAGGATACATACATACGCTTACATCTGTATGTTTATGGGCATGTGAGGTATTGTGTGTGCTTGTGTTTTAAGTTTGTATTTTGTCCTTTTATGAATGCTCCACCATCTATGCAGATCTTGTGATTAACATGCCACGTCTGTCATTCTTTTCAGAAATTTGGTAGAGTATGGTTGGTCCAAAGTGTAACTTCATTTTGGGAGGCTAAGTTCCCGGGTCACCAGTCAGCAAATTTACTGTGGAATTTGCACTACTTAAAAAAATGATCCAATGTTGTGATCATGTCTTGTGGAGGAAAAAGTGTTACTTTAGTTTATGTTGTGCTGGAGCAGCTCCTAAAATTTCTCCTGAAGTTGTGGCTCACCATCACAAACTATGCCATATGTGTTTTGAGCCAGGTCGTGATTCCTCCTAGATAGGAGGATCATTTATTACACTGTATACAATGTACTGTGCATTGTGGCTAAGCAGTGCAAAGAGGGCGATTAGTCTGGGTTCACCATAGCCTGTTAAATATTTTTTGCCCTCAGCACCTCCTAATTTTTAGGGGGAGAAGATAGAGAGGGAGAAATACTTATGTACAAAGATAAGAAATCCTGTGGCACCCTGACCGAATGATAAATGCCTTGTCCATTTTAGATATTAAAGTTTTCAGGTGTGTGTGTGAGAGAGAGAGAGAGAGAGCTTCCGTCTTCGGGTGTCTCTCTGTCTTCTCTGGTTGTTACTCACACGGTCATCTTTCAGATTATTTAAAGTGCCCCCTGTCACACACACACACTCACAGACCGGCAAAGGCATCGCGGTGCACTTTGATTCCGGCTGAGGTTTTGATCATATTGCGGCAAAATAGACAGAAAAAAAAAATCGCGAAAATTGCGGCACATGCACCCTCAAGTGTGAAGGTGCTGAAATCAATACTAAAGCCACTGGCAGTGAAAGGGTGCTGTCCGTGGTGCTGGAGCGCTATTGTTTATCATTCATTACACTCTCACACCGTGTTTTTTTTCTCTTCTTCTTCTTCTTCCATTGGTGGACGTTGACGCTATAGACGGGATAGGAGGTAGGTGCGTTTATGTGTATAGAGGGGGAGGGGAGGGTGATCCATCCCGCAGGGGAGCGCGGTTGAATCACCGAGCGCGCCTCCGTCGGATCTCCTCTTCCTGCCGTCACACCCACTGCTACGGTGTTGTGGGTTCACCCCGTCGAGAAGGGGAGGACCGACGGCACACACACACACACACACACACACACACACACACACACACACACACACAGCAGCAGAGAGTGCTGCAGTGCGAGCGCAGCGGGGGACTCGGAAGCGGAGAGAGGGAGAGAGGGAAAGAGAGAGAGAGAGAGAGGGAGGAAAAAAACACACATATACACACACACATCAGCAGCCTTTATTGCCCGAAACTTGGTCTATGGAGAGATCTGCAGCGGCACCGTAGCGACGCAGGCCGACATGGAAGAGTATTTGCGGAGGGTCCAGAGCAGCCTCGGGGTGAGTTGAGAGCCTTTCAGCGGCGTTAACACCAGGTTGTGGGTGGTAATGAACGAGACCATGACGGGGGAAGGCTGCTATACTGCTGTGCTACAGGCTGTGTTCCTGTTGCTGAAAAAGCGCACGGCAAAAAAAAAGCCTCTCACGTCCCTTCGGTTCCCCCCCTCCCAAGCACCTGTAGATCGACAATATGACAGTACAGAGAAAAAGAAAGGCGTGCTTTGGCCCCATAAAATAGGCTGGCCGTTGTGTTTCCAGGAACATCAGAGTGCGAATTTGAATGAGGAGCTGATTTCTAATGAGGGGGAGGCGTGACATCAACAAGTTTAGCCAGAGGCTGTCCTTCCTGCTATCTGGTTGCTCTGCAGATACTGACTCGTAATTTGCATTTGATCCAGGGCTGAATATCTGTTCACACATTTAAAAAAAAAGCCTCATGCAAATAATAAACACCGTAATTTATATAGACTAAATGACTGTGCAGCCTCTGTGCAGCTGTGTCTTGTGTCTCTGGGGCACACATACTGGCATAGTGTTATAGATTTCTGGTTGTACTGAACTCTTATTCCACGGTTATGGCTTATATACATTTAACCTGCTAGTAGTGCAACATTTGCAGAGACACTCACACTGGGGAGCCTTTCATGGGTCATGAGCATACCTTGAGGCCATGGGACCCCTCAGACTGCTCTGTCTGCATATGCTTGTTTAAATGGCATGTCTGTATTATCAGGTGTTGTGCATGGCCGTAGCATCTTTCATAGGTTTTGAGCGGTAAACACATATGTTCTCACCCTGCTACAAAGAATATATGTGATGACTCAGTCTCCCAGTTGATATTTGCTCTGCTGCTCTTTAGGCATCTTTGCTTTTATATCTTGGCTGTACCTTGTGTTTTTCATCTAATTTCCCTAATGATTATAGAACATGTCCAGACACCTGTTCCTGCCAAATATTGATCAGAAATACCTGTGTCTGCTTCTGGCAGCTGCTGAAAAGCTTATTGATAGTAATGATTTTGTTGTTTTTTGCAGTGAGTTAACTTGGTCCTGTTTTTCACACATTACTAAGGGGCAGGAAAACATACACACGCACAATCAGGCATGAGAAGTATTTATTAACACGTGCATGCACATCCACACACATGAACACACACATACTATGCTGTACATCCAAACAGACAGTTGCACTATGATTTACTGATGTTGATGTAATTATCAGCAATTTCCACTCTCTACAGGCAATTGTGCTGCTTTTTTCAAAGTTAACAGGGAAATTCCAGCTCTAGATATAATCTATGTTGAGAAAACAGACCCATGTCAAGATCCATTCAGTGGCTGTTCTGGAGCTTTTGATTATATCACATGCTCTTCATCAGCAGATGGCCCAGTTGTCATAGAATTGTAGATATTCCTTCTTTTTTTTTGGAGACCTTTAAACATGGAGTTTCCACATTCATTCTTGACCTTGCACACAGCAGCTGAGAAAACAATATCACTAGAAAGTTTTCTAAAGTCATAATCTATGTTAAGAAAACAGATCCACTTCAAGGTCCATTACGTAGCTTTTCTGGAACTTTTAATCATATCACATGATTGTCATTAGCAGATAAAAACTGTGTATGTGTGCAGTTACTATGTACTTTATGCTGTTGGTCACCCACAGGGTATGGTACAGTACATATATTGTCTGAACATGTCAGAGCTCAGACAGATATTCAAGATAAAGTCCAAACTGTACACTTGCTTGCCAAAAGCTGATTTAGTTTTTGAAATTGGGAAATTCTAAAATCAGGAGAAAACGTGTTGATATATACACCAATATGCTATTATCTGGGATACACACTTGTATTTGCTTCACTCTCTTGATTAATTACATTTGCCGCAGTATTCAGAATATTCAGTTTATTCATGTAAACAGGTGTCTGTCGGCAAATTGCAAACATGAATATAAACAGCCTGTCTGGAATTAAATTTTAAAAAGAGGATAAGAGCTTTTATCTGGGATGTCCTTCACATAAGCACAGGGAAAGCTGAGGAGAAGAAAGATCAAAGAAGCAAATCCTCAGATCAGAGCACAGCAGGGTAATTGAGTGATAAGGAGGGCAATTGATGAGTGTCATGGAGGTTGCAGATAAAGTGTAACACGTCATGATTAGCAGCCATTTCCCTCTCACATGCACACACAAGCACACAGACACATTTTATCTCTCTCTCCCAGCTCTCCTGTATAAATTTTGATGACTTGCTCTTTTGCTGACCACTCTCTGCTCTCTGTCATTCTCTCTCTCTCTCTCTCTCTCTCTCTCTCTATCTCTCTATCTCTCTCTCTCTATCTATCTATCTATCTATCTCTTACGTCTCTCTCTCCTCTCTGGATGGCCACCGTCCAGAACACCCATACTTCTAATTGGCCTGGCTCTTAGTGCTTACTGATCCTGTCTTTCTTTCTCTCTCAGTTTTTCTCTGTATAGCTCCACGTCTCACGATCCTTCACTCTCACATCATTTGGCATAGAGCTGAACCATTGTGCTGAGTGGACTTCCAGCATCTGTCGTTCTGAGTCTACACACTAACACACACACATACACACACGGAAATTGGGTTTTTAGGACCACTCTGACTTTGGCTTTGGCTTTGCTTTGTACCAAAATTTAATCATTACAAAACCCCAGGCCATTTCTAAACTTTATGTGTGTCTAGGGTGTGCTAACATTCATTACTTTTCATCCCTGTTAATATTTACAACATCACATAATTGTTGAGACATAAAACACTCTGCTTGATGAAAAAAAAAGGCTCCCCGATTGGCTTCACTGTCAAGTTTTTCTAGGCTCTTCTAATCTTAAAAGGAAGGTTGGCTGGAAAAGTGCAGTAACTTAAAAAGCATTTATAAGCATGACTAAACCAAAAACAAAATTCAAAAAGGCAATTTTGTTTGGATGAGCGTGCTCTTTAACAGGATACTTATCCAATCTTTCATAAGTCAAAGAATTTTATAAGGTCTTCCGTTTATTTTTTTCTAGCATAAATTGTACTGCACGACATGCATTAGATACACAGTCATGAAAATGACGGATTCCCACAAAGCGTATGTATGCAAATGTTTGGATGTACATTATGTAAATAGCTGTATTGTGGCTCAGTGGCAGAAGTGTCACAGGAGTAAGAACATGCTGCTCATTCTCAGCCCAGCTCCTCTCTGTGAGATGTGATGGACTGGTGACTTGTTCAAGGTGTTTTCTTGACTCCCACTTAACGTCCTTGAATAGGTTCCAGTTGCTCCAATAGTTGCGAATGTAAACATTAAGAATACATTTAAAGGATGTGCTTAACTGCTCACAGTTTATACAAGGAGCAATCACTGTAAGCTTTTAAAGCTCCTCGTCTCAGGGTAATATTTCACTGAAAATATAAATCGAGGTAGCTGGGTAATCTAAAGGAGATTCATAATACATTGCAGACTTGGCCTGCAATAAGCAATGGGAGAGAGGAGAGGAGAGGAGAGGAGAGAGAGACTGGATGTGGTGAGACAGGAAGATAGAGCTCAGAGGAAGAGCACTCAGATTGAAGGATATCAGATGGCCAACACATGCACCCACACACCCACACACGCGCGCACACAGACAAACACACACACCAGTGTTCTCCCTCTGCATGAGAACAGACACTGAGTGGCCTTTCCTTCTCCTGCTAATGCATCGCTTCCTTTTCTCTTGCTATCTTGTATTGATTTATTCCCCCTCTCTCACTCCAATGAAGGAGCTGGCTGCAGACCTCCTTCTCTCTCTCTCTCTCTCATACACCTTCTCCTCTTTCTGTTCCTCCCTTCCCTTCATGCCCCCCCCCCCCCATTCCACTTCTTTGCCTCACATCTTCACTCCCTGTTATCTAATGTCTTCTTTCTTATTTCTCTCTCTTCTCCCTATCACATTTTTTCACCTGTCTAGCTTTCTTTTTTCCCATTCCCCTTTCCCCACCTTTTCTACATGTCTGACTTATCAATCTGCTGCCCATACACCCTATATTTGAGCTCCCTTTTTCATAAGCATTTCCTAACTCCTTGGCCTCCTTTCTACAATCTCACTTTCTCATCCTCAGTCTAACCAGCAGCCTCTAATATCTCTCCTCCCCTCCCTTTCTATGATTTGGTCTCTCACTTCACCTCGTATTTCATTGATCCATTTGGCTTGATGGTATTATCATATGAACTGAAACAAGACACATGTCTATTCCTTATACATTATTATCATTATTTTATCAATCTAACGGAGGCATTAAGCTCCCTTAAATGAACAGACTCTGTTAAATATTTGACATGTTGACAAATGTTCTGAGCATTAGCTCAGCTTCCACAATGATATATATATAGTCTGTGGTGCTTTTAAATGTATGAACCCACTGACTACACATTCACACTACTGCTGACCATTTTCAGGAAAGTTAGAGTAGTAGACCAGACTTGCAGACTTGTCAGTATGACTGCCTATAGGCAAACAAAGTGGCGGCTGCTGCCGTTTTAACACGTTTTGCAAATTCTGTAACTCCTCTTCACATTCATTCATCATTCTTCCATCATCTGCATTTGCCCATTGTTTGATTTCCAGGTTTCATATTCCAACAACATTGCTTGAATATGAACAAAGCTCCACTGCTCTGCAGGAGCTGACTGTTGTGTAAATGTCAGATGTTGGCACCTCTTTAATGCAACTATATTTGATGTGCTTTCATGAAAAAAATAAGTGACTATTTGTTCACTACGATGGGAGAAACTCAATCAATCACTCAGTCATTTCAGCCCTGATGGACTTCAATCAGAGTTATTTTGTCAGGGCCACAAAGCCAGTGTATCCTGTTTTAGCTAAGGCTGGAAGACACTTAGAGGATATACAGCTGAGCTCATAACCATAAGTTTGCCACTTTGGGCTACCTGTAATAATCTAGCCAGGAATAATGAATAGTCAAGGCTTCTTACTCGTCTTTGTCTCTGTAAACTCGCTTCCTCCCCTCCACTACTCCATCCTCTCCCATCAGAGCTTCCAACAAGCCCATTAAGATGAGCTACAGATAGACATGATATTCATTGTATCCACATTTTGCCTCTTGATTAATGGTGCAGGCTGCAGGGCAGGCTTGTACTGGTGGTGAGTCAGCTTATCTGCTTTAGATAAAACAGATTGACACAGAACACACAGAGAGCAGGCTGAGGGTGGTTGTTGGTGATTTTGTTCCAAATTACCATCAGTTATTGCACTGTTTCCTTTTACTTTCAGTAAGTGTAATTCATGAGGATGGATGTCATTAGAGAGAAGGCCTCTGCTAATTTCTATTATGATGTTTTGAATTTCTTAAAGATTTTCCTAAATTTTTTTCCCATTCACACAAAGACAAATGCTGACTGTTCAGAGACCTACACAGAGTTATGTGGGGACTCACATAACTCTGTAAATACCTGTATTTAAAAATCTCTGCAGGGATCAGGCTATGAAAATCACAAATGGTTTTATAAAAATGTCTGTCATATTAAGAGTCCGAATGAAGGAGGAAACTTAATTTTCTGCCTTCTTCACCCAGAGATGGATGTGTAATCTCTGTAATGGAGCTGTCATTAATGTCCACTTAACATAAATGAGGAGTGTTTGTCTGCATTGTTTAGTAGAATTAATGGAACTCATCACTGTTCTGATAAAGCATGTTACTCTGAGTTAACAGTGAAAAAGTTTATCTGGCTAATTTGGACCGTTGCTTCACTGTTACGACTGATTGGAATATTACTCTCTTTCAAGCATGAGCTAAACCTAGCAGCACCACGATTTCATTACACTGCGGAACAATTTGAAAAATTCTGTTGAGTTAGATTATGCTGATTAAACTAAATTGGCATGCTTAATTCCCAAAAATTAAAACAAGGTTTTTTCTAGCACGTCGCTTCTTCCAAGGCCAGCTTTACCTCTCCAGATGTTTAATCACCATTGAAGACTACACAGCCAATCACAATTAAAATTCACAATTTTGTTGAGTATCCGATAGCTGTTTTTAACCAATTTTTGCGGGGGTGTAACCAAAAACTGATCTCAGTTTTGGCTACCGTGGCTATGGCT